>CM041791.1:43785068-44016138 GCA_023375725.1 Nephotettix cincticeps
ATATATATATATATATATATATCAAAGTCATATAACAAAAGAATACTTTTTTACTTTTAACTGAAATAGTGACCTACCCAGGTAGGTATTCTCAGAGAGTATTATTGCTCTCTTAGTTTGTTGACAAATTATTATTTTATCTATAGCTAGTCTAAATTGCAAATATTTGGAATATTTTCTGAAATGGATACCTATCATGATTAACGAATCGGATAAGTTTCACATTTTCCTAGTTTTTCATCATTTTAAGGAAACAGGTACAGGTGAGATTCCAATGGTTTCCCTTACTGAGAGCATCGACAGGTGGCCGAGTGGTGATATGTTTATTTTCTAAACGTCAAAATTTTATAAAAAATAAATCTGTTAAAATCAGTTTGTACAGTTTGCATATACCAGGTATCAAGCCTAAGGTATTACCATAGCTAAATCTTTTATTTTACGTCTGACAGTAAACTTATAAAGAGGGCTCCATCTATCTTTTCATGTTGCTTTTAGTAAGTTGGGCCTATTTATATTTTCGAAACTTCCTGAAGTTTTTCAATTATAGCGGATAACTTAGTTTTTTTTGTTATAAATTTAAAATTTTCCTGTAACTTGAAGAATGAAGTGGCTGAAAAACACTTCTGTGCAACAATGGAAATTATTACACTTTGGTCACATGTTATAGTGAAATTGGATTTTAAAATTCTCTAGAGCAAGATTGATTAGGCTTATAAAAAACACAAAGAAAATGCGTTTTTAAATCGCGTGTTATATCTAAAATCACAATAAAATACAGTGTGCTTCATAACAAAAAACTTATTTTTCAGCCATATTGGAAAAATGACGGAAAACTTCGAACATTTAAACACATACCTAAAAGCAACATGAAAAATAAATGGATTCTCCCATAGGTACTGTCAGACATAGAATTAAAAATTTAAGCTGGACACGCGTTATAATAATGTCAAACTTACGAAAAATGTAAAAATAAATAACCATCGATGAAATTTTGTAAAGTTTAAACGTGTGATCGGAACCAGTAGCTTAACCCTGAAAGTTAAATTGGCTAAAACCTTAATAAGCTAACTATAGCTTCGTGTTAGTAAACCACATATGTCTGACCCAAGCAATCATAATTCGAATCCTAAAAGCGAAAATTCAATTAACCTTATCATTAATTAATTATCACTAAACTAGTTTAAAATTCTGCGTTTGAAAATATTTTTTGATGAAATTAGAGCTAGCCTGAAAGGTTTTGCTTGATTAATATACCGAAAACTATGCACCACGATGCATTTGATCTTGAACCCATTAACCTTTGAACGTTTTAGTATGTTTACTTCTTTGAACATTGATCAAACATTTAAGGTAAGAAGGAAGAGGTTTAAGTTAGAATTAAGCTACAGATAGGTTTAAATGTTTCCCGTTTTTATTTAGCAGCATATATGTAATATCTAGGTAATCGTCAGTTGAAACAGTTTATTAATTTATAAATGTTTAAACACCTTTTGTGTTTTAGGGAAATATTAAACCTATAATAATCGTATATAAAATATTATTTATTACTGTCATGATCTTAGTCATATTTGACTTTCGCTTAAAAGAAAATTGTTCAGCTTAAAAACTTTGTTAACTTCAAAACTTGTGCTTCAACCTTATGTAACAGACAATTCGTTGTTTGAGGAAGGTCTTAGATGTTCGCCTGTTTAAACGAACAGTTAACCGAGAATATGCTGTTGAGAAGTGAGGTTCGTTTACTTTGTAGGATATGAGCAGCGTATTTTTCAAATAACAGTAGAAACAGTGTTTACAGTGTGAAACGCAATGAAAAGTTACGTGTAGTCTTAGCTTTATTACTTTATGAGTAAAAACATTTCAATCCCTTATTTATAGTTTTCAACATTAGTTGAAAAGAGTTGATGGAAAAAATCAGTTGGATAAAAATTTAGTCTTAAATTCTATCGAAAAAATCATATTCGTTATTTTATCTTCAGTTTCTTTAAAATCCAGTCTACGATTTGGAATCGCATCGTAATTCTGTTCAACGATCGATGATTGAATTCCATACAAGGAATCACATTACCATTCACTAATCTAGGATCCAATCACGATCCTTTTTCAACCTATTATCAGATAGCAATAATATTCTCCTATCCAAGTGACTGATTGCAATAAATATCGGAAAGGTATTACTACTTTTTCTGCAGTAAAACAAATAAGCAAATAATTAAAACTATTAAACCAAACCTAAAATCGTTTATCACACTGCTTAATACATTTTAAGGTAAATTTAAATTGAATCGGTAATTTTTCATAAATTACTTTTGAATCTAATAAATTAATTCTGTTACCTCTTTCGACCTAATCTTAACAAAACAATATAAGTTATACAATGCATATTAAATATCGCATAAAGAGGCATTGCATTACTGTTTAAAAATTCACTTCATAACAGTTCTGATAGTATTATGACGTCGTTAGTGCTCACCTACCTGTGAATTCAATTTCAGGAATGGTTATTGCATTCTAGCCATAAAAATACATTTTCCTTATACTTCAGTTTCAAAAAAGAATAAGTAATGTGGTGTAATTATTCATCCCGCCAAAATTTTAGAAATATTAGGATATTAAGTTTTATATAACTATTTCAAAATAACCTGTAATTATAAATTATGATTCATGTTGTTTAAATACCAGAGCTCCATTGTATGTAGTCTAATGTCAATTAAATTGGTTAGCGGGTTAGTTCACTGCTATATAATGTTTAGTTTGACTAGTTTAGTTAGATTTTAAACGTTCAAGATAATGACCACATTCAGTATTGAGTAGTACACAGAAAACCGGTTTAAAAATATGTAAGATATAAGTACTATATAACTGCATTGAATTTTTGTGAATGAATCAAACTGAAATGCTCAACAAGCTATTTACAGATTACTAGCTCTTTATTACAAAGTTACAAGTTATTTACTAGTTAAGGAAGTTCTCATTAACTAACTGAACTTGAAACATGCAGCCAATTATACTTAAGCTTCCCCATTCTCTTGGTCGAGTAATAGTGAACACATCTATAATCCCTATTGGTGTATACTACTACTTTAGGATCTACTTGCCACTCAAAGTTAGAAAAAAAACTCACCCTAGTATACTGTCAATACTGTTTAATGTTATGTCAGCCTAAATCTAAATGAGTATAAAATACAGTATAGTATAAAATATAGTATGTTCAGGAATAAATTTACCAAACATAAGTGTACATCATAAATTAATCAATTATACTATATAACGGTAGTTACAGTATACATTTTTAAATTCACTGGTAATTTCAATAAATTCAAATGCATATCAGTCTTAACTTTTATTTTTTATAAAATGTTTTATAGCCAGAGAGTTAGAACTGAACGTTTTCAATATTAAACCAGAGAGAGAGGGAGACCGAGAGCTAACTGAGCTAAACTGATTGGCCAGCATAACGGCGTGAAACGCGCTGGCCAACAATATTTCTAGTTCTGGTCTATAACTGGTCTTGGGATGAAAAATTAACTAGGTCACATTTAAAAATATATAAATACACTGAATGTGAGGCGGGTGAATGCTCGTTGCCGCCACTCCGATAGCTCTTACTCATTATAGTGTTATATTTCCGTGTCTTGTGTGCTGTTTCTTCTGTGTCCTACTTGACTGTGGCTGGATTGCCGACAAAAGGAATGGAATCGATGTAATGGAACGGAACGGAACATTGAACCTTCATAGGTGCTGTGTCTGCGATAGAGTTCGGTCGGCCAGGTTCCACTGTATAAACTTCCGTTGAAATCTGTATTGTAGTTTGGCACTGCTGCCACCGCTACCCCCGTCTAGCTGCTCCCAATGCCGTTGCTGCTGCCGATGTCTTCCAGCTAAGTCCAGCTGAGTTTAAGGGTTCGCCCACCCGCATCCAGTGTGTGTGGGGGGGTGATATGTGGTGTTGATAATAAGACACTTTTTGACTTTGATAGTGAATTTTTTGCCTGTAAGACCTGGATGGAGGAGCTGGTTGATGGCCGGTTAAAAGAAAATTTTGGACCTAAGTCTGGTAATGTTGTTTCGAAACGTGGTAAATATAATCTTTCTGAGAAGGAAACTGTCTCTGTCTTAGCTGCGCTTGGTGTGAGAACTCGTCGCTTTGTCTGCCCACAACTGAGTTTTTTGGTTGCTGCCACTGATAGGAGGGCGCTGGTTGATTCCGGGTCGACTATCAACCTGATTTCTCTTTCTCTTTTTGAAGAACTGTCTTCTTCTAATTTGATTCTGCATGTAAAACAGACTACCATTGTTTACTGGACGGCATCACGCACCCCTTTGCCCATCACTTACAAAGTTAGTTTAACGTTAAAAATTCATTGCTTCTCTCGGGTGTGTAACTTCTTAGTTGCCAAGGACCCTTGTATGCTAATCGTCATTGGGGGCAGATTTCATCCGTCAAAGTGGCATGGATTGATTTAGGTAATGACCAGTGCTTTTTTAGTTTTGCCAGATGGGTTGGTACCATTTTCTGTGCTATGTCCGGTGCCCCTGCTGCGGTGTGGCCTGACCCTGACAATGCACCCAAACCAGATCCGTTGAGTCATCTGTCTTCCAATGAGGCAGCGGTCATAAATGCCACCTTTAATCGTTTTCCTGATGTTTTTACACCAAAATTGGATGTTACCCATCTGATGATATGTCAAATTCGACTGACTGACATCCGTCCTGTCCGTTCTCATCCCCATAAACTCGCTCCACCTAAGATGGAAACACTCAGGGAAATCATAGATGATCTTTTGGAGAAGGGTGTGATATAGAGCTTTCGAGTTCTAGTTTTGCCAGTACTTAAACCCAATGAGAAGTCTCGAATAGTTCTGGATTATAGAAAGTTAAATACTCAGATTGAAATTGACTCTGTGCCTCTCCCCGATCTCCACTCAGCGTTTGACTGGTTCGGTAAGGCCAAGTATTTTTTCCATTTTTGATTTGAATCAGGCTTACCACCAGATACCATTGACGGTGGACTCAAAACCTCTCAATGATTTCTGTGTTCCCTGGAACTTTTATCAGTTTACCCGTGTCCCCATGGGCTTAGCTTTGGGAGCCCAGGCTCTCACCAAGCTTCTTGATTCCCATCTCCCATGATGTGAAATATAAGTTTGTTTTCAATTACTTATATGATAATTTACTGGTATGCAAGGAGAGTTTTGAGCAACATGTTCATCATCTGGAGGAAGTCTTGGTTAGGTTTCAGGGCGCTGGCCTTACCGTTAATCCAGAGAAGGTGAGCTATGCTCAAGAGCAAATTTATTTCCTAGACCATTTGTTTTTGTCTAAGGTTGTTAGTATATTAACCCAGGTAATCCAGGATTTTCTCCCCCAAAGGATACACTGGGTGTTGCCCGTTTTGTTGGCATGGTTAATTTTTATCGGTGCTTCATACCGAGCATAGCTGAAATGGCATCTCCCCTTAATTCGTTGAGGAAGAGGGATGCTAAATTTGAGTGGGGGGAAGCAAGGGAAATCTTTTGTGTCGTTGAAGGAAGCAGTCATGCAACCTCCTGCCCTCGCTATGCCAGATTTTATTCGTAAGTTTTTGCTACACCAATGCTTCCTCCTCAGCTGTGGCGGCAGTGTTGTCGCAAGAAATAGATGGTATTAGGCAGCCTATTTCTTACGCTTCCCGCACTTGCGAAAAGAAAAGCTCTTCTATTTATTTATAAGTTGGAGTGTTTGGCTGTCGTCTGTGTGTCGTTGGTGTGGTTAAGTTCAGACGCTGCCTTGAGCAAGATGGGTATATGTGAATCTGACGAAAGGTTGTTTGGATCCTGTCAGATAATGAGCGGTCACCTCTGACTAGCCATATTTAATACTTGGAAGATAATTTTACATTTCGTGAACAAACCGATTGTTTTTTAACTATGACTAAAAAACTAAAAACATTCACTTGAAAGTCGTAATTTCCATTGTCGAACAATTTTACTTTGGTCGTTCAATTTTAACTGGTTGCCAGTAAAATAACAAATGACGTATCGTAATTGCAAGGTATCCAGGTGACCGACCTGTTATAACCGTTTGTTGAACAACACAATGTGGCCTTATAATGAACTGTAAGTGAACAAACAGATGTGGAAACCTTTTATCGCCGGGTGCCCGTGTCACCGAGCAGGCCTTGATGGAATATGTCAGTATTCAGTGTTGACGGGGCGGGGGCGGGGTCGGGACAAGGGACATGTTTGTGGGATGCTCTTCCATTTTGACATTTATGTGTAACTCTCTTTATTTGCTAACATAAATCTATTTTTTCATTTCCATGGATTGTGACCACAAAAACCTATAACTCGATTATGTTTTAGTCCAGCAAAATGTCAGTGAACATTTTTATGGGTTTTCACTGGAATTGGCTATTTGTGAAGAATGTTACTGATCGCCATAATTTCGTAGAGTGGCAGAGTAATTTAATAATCAAATTAATTATAGAATCAAATATCAGGGCAGTTTCCGACCATATATTTTAAAAATTCCTGTAGCTTATAAAATGTACAAATTAGCCAATGTAACCAAAAAGTTCACAATTTATAAATAAGTTCTTCTTGATTTATATTTTTAATTTTATAAGTTTCACATTTAATGTAACATAACTAGACATGTTTATAAGATTTTAGTAGTAGAAGCCAATTCATACCTATAACCAAAACGTATTATCCTGTTTTTTTCAAAAAATGTATTTTAACTGCGAAAAAAATTATTTGACCACAATAGTTTTGTATTAAAACTATTATTGTAAAACAAAAACCTTGAAGAATATTTTACGATTATAATTTTTTTAATGATTATAATTATAGTTTTTATAATATTAAACTTTCTGCCCTTTGATATAAAATAAATTACTTTATATACCAATTATTATAAATTATTTCTGAGCTTTTAATAGGCTTTCGAGGTGGCAGTGCTCTTCTACATTGTTTAGAAAATTATTTTAAATATCAACGTTAAAAAAAATATCTTCCAAATTTTCACTATTAATGGACACTATATAGGATTTATTTATCGCATTTTTATTAGAAAATAAAATGCAGTGCTGGAACGTGCTCCGACTGGGCGAATTCCATGAATACTTCACACCTCATCGTTATCGGGCATTATTACAGTAATGCCGTTACGAGATCCTCAGAATGTGTTGAATTTTCCCTTTACCTAGTATTCTGAAAATATTTTTTATCAATATGTATTTAAAGAAAATATCATTTAAAACTATCTATAAGTAAACTAAATGTCTTATACTTAAACATACATACTATCAAACGGGATTAGTAAACTAATAACCTACTTACTCTTTAATGCCAAACTTAAATAAATCCTTATTTGATTTAGTTATCATATTTCCAAACGTTTGTAAACATAACCAAGTTTCCCACAATCTCTTGAGAGAGACAGAGAGAGAGAGAGAGACATTGACATTGACATTGACATTTGTTTATTTACCCCCTGCCGTAGTTTAGACCCAAGGTCCAATCTTCCACTACGACAGGTACAACAATACATATACAAATATATATACACAGTTGTGGTCAGCACTTAATTTCTAAAAAAGTCTTTTGTTCTTCTTTTCACATAAAGTTTTTACAATCAAGATTATTATCCTAACTAATTGCTTACATCCTATAAAATAAAACTTATAAAACAACTTAAACATTATACCTATTTAATAAACTTTGTTTAAGTCTTTTTGCAAATATTGTTTCACTATTACAATTTTTAATTTCATCATTGAGGGAATTTAATAAGCGAACAGATTGAACATGGAATGAATTAGTATATATCACTGTCTTATGTATGGGAAATTGCAAAATGTTTTCACCAAAACGTGTCTCTCTAAGATGTACATCTCTTAAATACCTATATTTCTCAAATAAATACAATGGTTCTTGTCTTTGTAGAGTCTTATACGCTAAAGTAAGAATGTTATATTCAATACGCTCTTTGACTTTTAAAACACCTAATCTCTTGTAATATTCAGTTACATGTTCGTGTAGCTGTAGTCGAAATATAAATCTAATACACGCATTTTGTGCTCTTTGAAGTTTAGTCAACAATGTATTATTGATATCGCAAAGAGAGAGAGAGAGAGAGAGAGAGAGAGAGAGAGAGAGAATTGTTCAGGTTCAGAAGTCCATAAAACGGATATATCCCCTAAAAACTCGAATTCCAAAATATTTACAAATGGTTTCGATTACTTTATCCTTATTCCCCCGAATGGATGTAAGAGAATAAAAAACGTGTAGTATGTACCAAATATGTCAAAATGTTCCTTTATTCAAGATTCATCATTATTTAGTAGCTTCATGTATTAATTAATTAGCTATCCATTAAAAATCCATTTAAAAGTACGTTGTATTTTACAGCTCCAATGTTAATTTAATAGGGAATTTGTTAAAATTGTTATTTCGCACAAACATTGTAATAAAACCTTATATACAGCTTCATATATTTAAAATCTAATATATCACATGCTAAAAAATCTATTTTTCTGTTTCTCATGGCAGCAAACCTACTTACTAATCCCCTTCACATTTTTATGGGGAATAAGTTAGTTATTATAACTCATTTATTCGATCTAAGCTTAGTTTGAGTTAATTCCATTAATTCCTAAAACAATGGAAATTCACTTAGTATGCAGGTCTGCTGCAACGTGTGTATTAATATTTCTAACCAGTAATCAGCTGTAGATTATTTTCACCGTGTTCACCCAGCCCTGGCGATAGAGGTGCACGTAGCCTGGCTACAAGCTCGCTATATATTCACGGATATGACAGTAATTAAATCGGGCAAGCTCTGTCACACTTTACACTTGATACTCTAATATAACCCCATGCGGCCAATTGCTACACCTCTTGTCTCTGTAACCTAACAGTTATGTTATGTTATTTGATGTTTATGCAGTTTAATGTTCGAATCTGATTATTTAGTACTGATAAAATCTCCGCTACAATACTCTCGTATTTTTATTTTCAAAACCAGAAAAATTTTTAGGTTTTGATTGGGAACGAATCAAACCTAGTTATCTGGCGTCCATTTCATATACGTAATAAGTTTGTAGCCTGATTGGAAATGTTGGCTAGATCCTGAACGTGCAACGTCTCTCGCATCAAACGAGGTGAACATGTCATCCCTTGTACTTTACTGAAATGTTGATAGCTTTACGGTGTCATGTGTTTAAATTTGAAACTAGAATTCCGGCTCAAAAGTTAATTTTACAGATTCCTGATGTTATTTGAATAATAAATTGGTTGATAAAATAGGTTTTTAACGATTTATGTTATAACGACTAAACAGTTAAAAGAGGAGGAATCAATGAATCCTTATTCCCCCGAATGGATGTAAGAGAATAAAAACGTGTAGTATGTACCAAATATGTCAAAATGTTCCTTTATTCAAGATTCATCATTATTTAGTAGCTTCATGTATTAATTAATTAGCTATCCATTAAAAATCCATTTAAAAGTACGTTGTATTTTACAGCTCCAATGTTAATTTAATAGGGAATTTGTTAAAATTTTTATTTCGCACAAGTATTGTAATAAAACCTTATATACAGCTTCATATATTTAAAATCTAATATATCACATGCTAAAAAAACAATTTTTTTGTTTCTCATGGCAGCAAACCTACTTACTAATCCCCTTCACATTTTTATGGGGAATAAGTTAGTTATTATAACTCATTTATTCGATCTAAGCTTAGTTTGAGTTAATTCCATTAATTCCTAAAACAATGGAAATTCACTTAGTATGCAGGTCTGCTGCAACGTGTGTATTGATATTTCTAACCAGTAATCAGCTGTAGATTATTTTCACCGTGTTCACCCAGCCCTGGCTATAGAGGTGCACGTAGCCTGGCTACAAGCTCGCTATATATTCACGGATATGACAGTAATTAAATCGGGCAAGCTCTGTCACACTTTACACTTGATACTCTAATATAACCCCATGCGGCCAATTGCTACACCTCTTGTCTCTGTAACCTAACAGTTATGTTATGTTATTTGATGTTTATGCAGTTTAATGTTCGAAGCTGATTATTTAGTACTGATAAAATCTCCGCTACAATACTCTCGTATTTTTATTTTCAAAACCAGAAAAATTTTTAGGTTTTGATTGGGAACGAATCAAACCTAGTTATCTGGCGTCCATTTCATATACGTAATAAGTTTGTAGCCTGATTGGAAATGTTGGCTAGATCCTGAACGTGCAACGTCTCTCGCATCAAACGAGGTGAACATGTCATCCCTTGTACTTTACTGAAATGTTGATAGCTTTACGGTGTCATGTGTTTAAATTTGAAACTAGAATTCCGGCTCAAAAGTTAATTTTACAGATTCCTGATGTTATTTGAATAATAAATTGGTTGATAAAATAGGTTTTTAACGATTTATGTTATAACGACTAAACAGTTAAAAGAGGAGGAATCAATGAATACATGCTGCGTTTGCATGGTAAATTTAATTAATTATATTAAACGAATATTGCAACGAATCTTGTGACATTACTTCTTATTACTTAACTTTTGACTAATAGTAACGTAATTTTTAAATCAATGTAAATGTTCTTGGTATGTTTTTACTGAACCGGTAACAATAATTGGAAAAATACGTAAAACGGTCACTATGTTTGATGCATGACCTGCTAAACCTAATTATTTTTTGGAGATTATCTCTACCCAAATGGACAATATTGGAGAGAATGGTTACCACAATAAACATAAATTATATACTGTTTAGCTATATATTTTTCTCCTTATCCTAATACAGAAATTTATTGTAATTAACAAATTTATTGAATAAAAATCACAAAACACTTCTTTGTTTTTTCATAATTTGTAAATATTTGTCGTGATTGTGCAAAAAAAGATTTTTAAATGTTTCATCTTGACGAACACCGACAATGGAAAATCTGCTGTGTTATGTGATACCTGTTTCGTCGGCTGATGATGGTCTGTTAAAAGACCGAAACCGGTTCCTGTAAGGATTTTTAACAAAATTGACACCTGAAGGGTAGATGTAATTCATTTGGTAAGTGATTATTCACAAAAATACACTCTCATTAAATTCCGAGCAAAGTAACGTAATATTGTTAAGCTATTTATTTGTTCAGGTTGGGTTAACAAATTTCCAACGTGTATAGTAATAAAAACTTAATATATTACAAAAGCATGTCCGTTATTAGAAGAACAATTGTACCGGTGGTATGCTCAGAACGATCGAACTCTAAAGTCAATAGCGGACGACGCTCAGGTGGAAGGCGAAGCGCAATCTTCATAAACTGTCCGTGTCTTCTCACACCTCCTTCCGAGCGGTTACAGAACTTCTCTAGGAGAATTATATCACTGTGATGATCTCCAACTAATAGATCCAATATTAAAATAATCTTTCTAGAGACTATTGTTTTTATTATGTGCTAACTGGCACAAAATATATCAATTTAACCAGCTAATTCAAAAGCAACTTATACTCACTAAAAACGGCATTCTCATGTAGCATTGTTGAGGGATTTCATGTAAAAATGATTCTACTGGTCTCTTAAAATATAACAAAACTGCTGATGCATTTACAATTATTCTACATTTATTATTCAGCATGCATTAATATTCATCGGGTGTTGCACAGCCAAATAAAGTGAGAGCTATTCCATATAGAGTAACAATTCATTACCATCAAAGTGAAATTTGTTGTTTAGTATTTTCCAATATCAACAAACAACATAGTAGACCGTCGACTGAATAATGATTATGGAGTTGGAGATATTTATATTAAGTATTATGATATAGATTACCATGATGGTGTAGTATTAAATTTCTTGTATTCACAAATAGATTCATTCCTCGTCAGATAATTGTAAGTGTTAACCCAAGCTGTTGTAACCAAATTCATGCCATACCAAATTCCCAGCCGGGTGAGTATCAATATAACACTTAATGGCAGAGAGCCACTAAAAGGGATTAGATTCCCCTGACGAGCCATGTTAGAACCCATCTTGACCTAATATCCAATAGAAAATCCGTATATCGTAAAGAGATTTACCATTGCTAATAGATATTCTTTGTTGTATATTATTAGAGATACGCTGGGAACAGCAATAAGGTCACTTTGTATTAATATCCGCAATTCTAACTATCTCTAAGACAAATAAAAGATAAAAATTCAAATAATTAAATACAATGTTTAATCATTAGCTGTTTAAGGATTCCAAACTTCTTGCTAATTGCCGAATATAAATTCCAAAAAACTTTAAGAAGCTAGCTACAACCTAACTTACTAAACGTTACGAAACTAACTTAACTTACGTATTTCAATTAGCAGAACCTACAATTTAGTCGGGTGCCAGAAATTTTGCATGATACAGAACGTTAAAATGAATAGCTCCATTGTCAACGAACATCGTCATGACCCGACACGGGTGAAAAACCATCTCATCATTCAAGCTCACAGCCGAGGTTTCTTGGTTCATAAAATCACATTCGCAGGTTTTCCAAAGATTTAGAAGTTTACATCTATAAATACACAGTGCCTTGGGGCCGATTATGTATATTATGTAGATGTAAATTAAAAATCACATGATCTTGGGTGTTTTAAAATATTTACTTAGTTGAATAAAGAATTAAAATAACTGTATCAATTAAACGATTCACATTATTTTTTAAGAAAGCTCATCAAAATTACATATATTTGTAAAGAATATTTTTTAACTCTAAATAAGCTAACACTAGACATTTTTCTGTTTCAAATATAACCATGAAGTATTTATTTAACAAAGGCTCAATGTGGGGACATCTTAGCTCGGGGGAGGTTTGGCAATCCGTCAGACCAAAATTTGAAAGGGTAGAACCGTCATGAGGACAGCTGGTTTTGTCATGCACATTTTAGAGGAACTGAAAACATTAGCTTTAGACACAATGATGATCTAAGCCAAAGGGAAGTAAATAAATTTTTCCCTTAACCTGTTACAATTTTAAAGATTTTTGGGTGATACCAACCCCGCAAAGGTAACAGCTTTTTGTGTGGGGTTTATTGAATGGTGTAATCCTAAGCTGCAAAACAAGTTTCATAAAAACGGGCAGTGAAAGAAGAAATGGTTTTATAGCCTCCATAAGAATAATATGGAAGCTTTTAGTCAACGTACTGTACTTATCGTAAACAGTCTACTAAACCTTTCTCTGCAACCGTTTTTCGTAGACTAAAAATTATTCAAAATACTAATTTGTTTAGTTATCTAAAAACTGTTTAGCGATTACTTTAGTCAGCGATTAGTAGTTATATATATATATATATATATATATATATATATATATATATATATATAAATTTATACCTTTAGAAATAATTAATAATTATCATTTTATTTCTTTAATTCATTTCATATAGTTTCGAACATAATGCTATGATTGCAATGTGAACATGTCTAAATGTAAAAAAACTACCTTCCCGATATCTAAAACCCTTTAAAGGTATTTGAAATAATTAGTTCTATTGCATTTTATATTACCAATAAACGATTTTTAAAACATTGATGTTAAGAATTTTTTATAATATTGTATTTTTGATTTGTGAAGTTTTACTCAATTTTATTTCAGTTCTATATTAAAAGAATTAAAATGCTACACCGTTTGCTTTAACCAAATTTAGTACAGTAAATTCCTCTGAATAATATTCTGTTTTCAATGATTGCAGTTTGTATCAAACGTAATTTGAAACACATTCCACTCCGTTAGTGGTTACCGCAGAACTTAGCGCTGGTACAATTTACTGCTATTTTGTCATATGAATTTCTGTTCAATTCTGGTATTTAGTACAATTAATGCTGTTGAAAAATTTAAAATCGAATTTACAATTGATTTCTTTATTTACTATACTCTATTTATGCTTTGACTTTATAAATTACTGTACAATTGTTTTACAAATTTTAAATTTGTGACATTCTTCTACTATAATAAAATAAGAAGAAAGTATTGTTTTCGTCAGAATTTTTAAATGTGAGTTTTTTGTGGATATATATCCATTTTAGTGCCACTGAATTGGAAAAAGTGGTTTTTAAAGTGATGTCTGTCTGTGTGTCTGTCCGTGTGTGGGGAATGTGCAGAAGCCTAAAGACGAGACTATTGATCCGATTTTCATGAAATTCAGTATGTAGGCAACAATCTTGGTGCTTTTTTCGATTTTTAAGGGTATTTTATCTCTAAAAAAACAAAAAACACATAAAATTGCAATTTATCAAAAACGGCATTAACGATTTTGATTCATAACCCTTTACGAGACAAAGAAATGACACCACCCGCATCTCTCAAAACAGGCGATTAAAGGAGAAAGTATTTGTCAGTCCACGGATACAGTTTATTTACATGGAATTAGCATAACAAACTTGTTAACCGGTCTACTTCACATCGAAATCAAAAACCCAACAAACTAATTTTATAAGCTAGAGAAAAAGAAAAAAACAAAGAGAAACAAGAGATAATAGGGATAATATAGAGATAATAGGTATGCAATGGAGAGAAAAAATCTCAATGTGGCAAACAGACAGGGATGGTAAGGAGAAACATTTTATTAATGATGAAGATATTATAATGATTGTTTTTTCATGTTGCGTACAAATCTTGTAATTTTTTTCCAAATTATAATGAATGAAATTTTTCGTACCAACTTGGTTTGCATTTTTTCAAACAACGCGGTTTAGATTGTTCGATTAAACTTGTTCTACAAGCCCAGTAACGTGTTAACAGGTTCTGGATGTAGTCTTTCAGATATTAAATGTTGGCAAACCTGTCGTAACAGTGTTCCGTCTATAATTAAAGTGTTTCACCTTTCATCTCGTGACATTCTGTTATAAGTACAAAATTACAGTTACAATAGTGTAATTAGAATATAGTTTTGAAAGCTCATGTTGCACATTGGGTTTAGCCTACATAACAATCTTGCAACTAATATTTCTATCTATTTCACTGTATTTATTAGTTTTATTTCTCTCTTTAGATTACCAAACAGATTATAAGATATTAATTGATATATTTTAAAGGTTGAGTAGCTCCCAGATATCTCCAAACCTTTTGTATGTGAGCGCATACCCAGGATACTTTACCTCTAACACCTGCTCAACCTTAGAATTCCATCCTTTTTGTCACTACCCCCCCCCCCAAATATTCTGATCAAACTGGGTGACCAGAATCAGCCACGAATCAAGCCCCCTGGAGAAACCAGAAGAATCCAAAGTGATACGAAAGTCCATCAGAGTGGATAACCAAAATGACACGTCAGTTCTATGGAAATGCCCTAAATTTGACTTCTGAACCGGTAAAAACCTATCACTATAGCTATATCAGTCTTTTATTCCACTTACAACTATTTCGACACATATTGACACGGATATTTCTTAACACTGTGGGGGTGGGCTAGCAATTTGAGGGACCAAAATTTGAAATAATGACCTCATTTGGTTAGTGACGTCATAAATTGATTATAAGAACAACAATTTAGCGGAACCGAAAACATTCCCTTTAGACATGTCAATGATCTAACATATTTCCTACAGTGAAATAAATATAAACATATTTTATACATAAACTTGTAGATATAATTCACATAAAAATCGTATAATCGTATAACCATTACGAAGTTAAAGTTTGAAATGTTATGATGAAGTAATTTGAATTTTGTTCGAAAATATTCTACTTAGATGAATTTATTTTAAGCTGATTTATGATTGTTTTATTTTGTTACAACTAATAAAAATCAACACTTCGTTTCCAACAATTGTATCAATACTGCTATATTAATATATAAATAATATTATTCAACAAGATGCATCAATATGCTATATAAATATCATTCCACTTCTAAGAATAACTTTTTTATTCTTTAGAATGAAGAGTGATTTTCATCTAACAGTTTTTTCGTTGAATCTCTTTAATTAAATATCCTGTCCTGCGTCCTGAATTGGTTCCAGAATAACAACTTTTAAGTGGGTCAGTAGGTTAAATAGTACAAGTTATTTGATTCTTAGATAAAAAATCCAAAGCTTGCTAAAAACTTAATCTTTCTAGCGTATTTCACATAGAGAAGAAGATATTACCGTAGGCTTCAAGACAAGACTTTAGCCCGGGACCATGTTAATTTTTTGTTGATAAAAAAATTCTTAGATAAAAAATCCAAAGCTTGTTAAAAATTTAATATTTTTAGCGTATTTCCCATATAGAAGAAGATATTACCGTAGGCCTCAAGACAAGACTTTAGCCCTGGACCATGTTATTTTTTTGTTTAGAGGTGCCCAAAGGCCAAAAACCTTAGTCGTTAAAATTTACACACATACACAAACAAATATATATATATATACGTGCGTGCGTGCGTGCGTGCGTGCGTGCGTGTGTGTGTGTGTGTGTGTGTGTGTGTGTGTGTGTGTGTGTGTGTGTGTGTGTGTGTGTGTGTGAAGACGATAACTCATGTAAAAATGGTCCGATCAAGACCAAATTTAGTAGATACGTGTATTCTTACATTTGCTTGGAAGAATTCATAATCCAGACATATCGGTCAATGGGAACGGGTAGTTTTGGGGAATTCGTTCTCAAAAAATTCTGTTTTTTTATATTTTCATATGTAATTTAAGTTATTTTAAGTTTTATCTTTCACCTATAGAATTAGTTTTAAAAACTATACAAATAATTTCATTAGTTTTGCTCAATTTCTAACGGTTACCAAGATATTCAAAAATCTTATGATGGATAAGGAGAAATTATTATTTCATTTATCAATGTATAATTTTCAATGAAACTTTGTATTTAGCTTCATGTGGTTGAGATCCATCCATTTATGCTTAAAAATCATAGTTTACGTATTTATCATATATTAATCTAATCAGTATGTTAATCATATAGAGAATAGGCAAACTCCTATATTTATGGACAGATGTTGATGAAAGTTGGTATAAATGGTCAAAATTAAAATTGTATGTGGTAGAAATACTTAACTATAGTGTTCCTCACATCAGCAAACCTGCACACTCTTTCCCATTTTAATCTTATGGAGAATAGGCAAGTAATTATCATATTTATCGACAGATATTGATAATATTTGTCATATATTATTACTTTAGAAATTCGCTGAGTAACGTCAACGATCAAGTACGGTACTTTAGAGAACTGATATTAGATCAGATTATGATGTTTGTTATTGGTTAATGAATAATAGTTATCATATCTATAAATTAAGATACGAGATGATGTTAAGGCGACATAAACCTAATATTCCATCAACCTATGGCTTGAAAAGAAGATGTAAAAATGATTTAATATGTTATCATAAAAACGTTATTGCTCCACATTGTAAGGATGAAACGGAGAGAGGTTTAGCGGCCGCAGAAAAAAGATTAATTTCCCTTGAGATAAGACTAATCTCATCGTCTGTTACAAAGTTAGCAGATTAAATATTTTAATAGATTCCTGGTAATCTTAGTTTTTATTGTAACATTCAAACAATACATTAGGCGAGTTTATATATTTTTTATTTCCTCCTTTGGAAATCTATCCCCCCAGTGAGTTAATTTTCACTTGAATATAAAAATACAGTACGTTATTGAAGACTTTCTGGATTTCGGTAAGTACCACGAGGTGGAAAGAGATGCAGTAATTATCTGAATCTTGTCTAAATGTTAATGAGGACCGGGGTAATCGTTCTCTTAGAGAGAGACTTCACCACTTGTCGTGGAAATGAACCCCGGGGATTTATATGTAAATTATGGAACTTCAGCTATCACTTTCACTTCACACAAATTATAAAAAAAGCTTTTAAATACGGTAACCAAATAAATGCTCAATTTATATTTCTTTAAGTTTAAATCTGTAATGCTAATCTATTGACAAATATTATATTGATGGTATTCATTAATAATAGCATTTTATCACCTGTTTAAAGAATTTGAACAAGTTTTTATTGTGGTTATAACTGCATAGAAATAGTATAATTTGGTAGGTTAGCCTAATTTTATTTTCTAGATGTTGTGGGTTTCAGTAATCTAGTTCTCGTTTTGACTTTCCATATGGGGAAAATGTTCATGAAATAATGAAAAAATCTAATTGTTATTTACATCTGTTTGCAGAATCCTATTATTTATTCGGGATTAGTAAATACATAATAAAATAATTCCATTGTACACACGTTAGTAATGAAATGAAAAATAACTATGAATGATACATTCCACCAATGTTATTTTAGTACTTCACTTGTGAACTCATCCAATAAAAGTTAAAAATAGTAAAAAGCGAAAATTAATTTTTTTTATGTTTAAAGCACTAAAATTTCGCTTAGAACAAGAATCTGCAAGAACACACACTCAAATGAAATAACTGGAAGTATGAAATTCCGAGAGAGGCTGGCGTGTTGCATTTACTCTCATTACCTATTACGGTTAGAACCAGTATCTGGGACTGAAAAGGAATTTAGGTAAAATTTTGACTATTAAACATCTTTTTTAATGTATTAACATGACCATGTTTGTTACATTTAAAATTCTAAAGAACAATTATTGATTATTGAGAATTGATTATTGGGGGTTTTAGCGAATATTCCATAGGGAAGAAGCTATTACCATAGGTCTCATAGCAAGACTTAAGCCCGGGTACATGTTATTTTTTCGTTTTCAGGTGCCCATAGGCCAAAAATATCCGGTCGCAGCAGACCTGCGTACTCAGGAATTTCCAAATCAATAATATAATAATAATTATTATATATGACAAGTTTTATCGATATCTGTCAATAAAAATGATATTCGCCTATTCTCCATAAGATTAACATGGGAAAGAGTATGCAGGTTTGCTGCTGTGAGCAACATTAAAAGTAGGCATTTCTAGCATAAATAATTTTTATTTTTACCATTTATACGAAGTTTCATAAACATCTGTTTATAAATAAAGGAGTTTGCCTATTCTCTATATGATTAAAATGGGAAAAGAGTATGCAGGTTAGCTGCCATGATAAAGACATAAACTATGATTTTTAAGCATAAATGGATGGATCTCAACCACATGAAGCTAAATATCAAGTTTCATCCAAAAATATTGGTTAATAAGTGAAACATTAATTTTTCTTTATTCTTTATAAGATTAACATTGGAGCCCTAAAATACAACGTACTGTGTTTAGATTTTTTTAATATCTCAGTAACCGTTGGAAATAGAAAAAAAACTTTAAGGAACTAAATTGTGTAGTTTTTTTAAGCTGGGCCTAATGGTGAAAGATAAAATTTACAATTACACATGAAAAACGCAAAAAAGCCAAATTTTTGAGTACAACCCCCCCCAAACTACCCGTTCTGATTGACCGATATGTCTGGTTCACGCACTCGTCCGAGCAAATGTAGAAATACACGTCTCTACTAAATTTGGTCTCGATCGGACCATTTTTACGAGAGTTATCTTGTTCACAAACACACACACACACACACACACACACACACACACACACACATATATATATATATATTTATTTATTTATATATATATATATATTTATAAATGTTAACGACTATTGTTCTTTGGCCTCTGGGCTCGGCACCTAAACACAAAAAAATAACATGGTCCCGGGCATAAGTCTTCTCTTTCTCCAACAGTTAACGAGATATTAAAAATTCTAAACACAGTACGTTGCATTTTGAGACACCATTGTTAATCTTATGGTGGATAAGCAGAGATTAATGTTTGATTTATCAATCTATATTTTTGGATGAAACTTGGTATTTAGCGTCATGTGGTTGAGATATATCCATTTATGCTTAAAAATCATAGCTTATGTGTTTATCATGGTAGCTAATCTGCATAATCTTTTCCCATGTCAATCATATGGAAAATAGGCAAATATACAAATAGCCTTTATTTATGGACAGATGTTGATGAAACTTGGTATAAATAGTCAAAATAAAAATTCTGTATGCTAGAAATGTCTTTTGTCAGTGTACCTCACAGCAGCAAGCCAACATACTCTTTCCTATGTTAATTTTAAGGAGAATAGGGAAAAAAGTTTCATATTTATCGACAGAAATTGATAAAACTTGTCATATATTATTATTATTGTATTATTGATTTGGAACTTCACTGAGTACGCAGGTCTACTGCGACGTGGGTAAATGTGGGTAAATGTAACTTATTCCAATACATTTTTAACTTAATATTAGTAATAATAAAAATGTATTGGAATAAGTTCATAACAACTGTTAAACACTTAATATTAATTTTTTGTAATAAAAATGTATCTCCTCCAATTTGGTAAAACCAACTTTGTACTTACTTAAGTTATCTTACTTATTAACTAAATTCTATCATAATTTAATAATAATGAATAATACAATACACTTTCCAGACTTTTAGAATATAACATAAAATAATATAAAATTATTAAGATATATAGAGTAGAGTGGAGCAAAGGTTCACGGCGGGAAAGAGTTCGCATGCGGGAAGTTCTTTGTTGTGTGTAAGAGAGAGTTGGCACTACTGAGTATCACAATGTTGATAGAAGGATACGAAACCACTGGAAAAAGCGAATAATTTTCCCAATATTGCGATGTAGATTCTTTTTTATAATAAAATGAAGTGAAATCTATGTTTAAAAAAATAGTTTAAAGTACTCGTATTCAAGTGTTGGAGTAACACAAGTTTAGACATTTCTTTGGGTAGCCGTGCAAGTTTTCGTTTTATACGCCATTATTAGTTGCCTAGTTTTTCCTTATAGATTGTAGTACTCTTAAAATTACATAATAGTGTAGTCTGGGGCAAAAGTTCGCACATAACCATGAGGTGAGCATTTGCCTGCACACTCTTATCCCGCTATGCTATTCCTACTACAAATAGTATATTGTTTTAAATATACATATTTATATTTAATAGACATATTTCACATTAAGATATCTCTTACAACTAAAAAAGGCTTCGTTACATTGTGTATTACATCAATTTAACCGGAATTCTCACTAGCTCTCCACTCAAAACACAGTTTAGGAAGGAAAATGAGAAATTAGAAGTTGAAACAAATTGTATAGTATTATTAATTGCTAACATTTTTAGATTAAAACCATAAATATATTATTCTTTGAAAATGTAGTTTTAATTATCGTTTAAAGATTTTTTCCTATACCATTTGTACTTTTTCCTACTTATGGGGCAAAAGTTTATTTGTGCATAAAATAAACTATTGTCTTTTTCTCCGTGAAACGGACAGTTGTAGATTTAGCGTTAGATTAAACGCAAATGTCCAGTTGTTCTAATAAAAATAAAAACATTTACGTCTGTTTTTGTTACAATTACATTTTTCAAAAACCCGAGAAAATTTCTAACAGGTCCATGAAACTACAATACTATAGTAACCAAAATTAAACTCAATAAATATGTGAATATAAGGTCGTCGTTATTTCATTATGTATTCAAATTTGACAAACATTGTCACGTAATTAGTAAGCAAATACCATCACTATTGCACATTTTGATTTAGTCTTCATTTATATACTCGATAGAACTGAAATTTCTCTGAGTTTCTATTGGATAAAAAATTGTATCAGAATAACTAGGATGGAATCAGAACATTGAATATAATACAATAATGCATGATGATTGTGTTTACAATTTTGAATAATAAAATAGTGTATGTTAATTTTTAAAGTAAAAACCAGTTAAAAAATAAAATAAAATAGTAAATTATTAAATAACAAAAGAACGTTAAATTTATTCTGACACGAGACCGGTGCGGACTCTTCTGCATGCTGTGATTGGGGTCAATTCCATTTGATTACAGCTGGCTTTGCGTGCGCATTTGCACCAGCAACGCTGTAAACTTTGATTGAAATGCTAACGGAGTTTAAAGCTACTTCTATGAACTTCAAAATAGTTTTCATCAATTTATTTAAAGACAATACTGAGAAATTATTTAGGTTCTTAAACCCAGTTAAGTCATCAAGCAATTTATGGACATTGGACGAAGGATATTAGGTTATAAACCGAGAAACATATACGTCATCAGCCGTGACAGTGGCTGAAAGTAGCGATATAGTGTCACTTAACAATGTGGAATGTGGGAAATGAACCAAGAAACAGAGCCATTATTTATCTCAGTAATCTGCACAACAATGGTGGGAAGTCACGATATAGTGCTATCGTTAGACGAGGAATGTGAACCAAGAAATACAAGCGTCACTTACCTGCGTAATATATCGTTACAAAGGCTGACAGTCGCGGTATAGTCGAGAAATGTGGAATGTGAACCCGAGAAACGCAGGCTTCACTTGCCACAATAATCTGCCATGGTAGAGGCTGGGAGTCAAGATATAATTATTTTATAAAGCAATGATCATGCATATACTTTTACGACTTCGACAATATCACGTTTAGGTTATTTGCAATAGGCCGACAAATTTGTTAACCACTTATCTGGCAAAAACAGAAATAAATTAAATTGAAAATACTAAATGTAACCTTAGAAAGAAAGGAAAATTATAGAACCATTTGCTACTATTTTTAACTATCCATGTTCATTATAAAACTTTGAATATGCAGGTGAAATAACTTTTACTGTTTATTTACATAGAACAGCTGTAAAAATAAACTTATATCACATTTAACGTCAGAGTGTGTTAGAATCTACTCTTCTGCTTTTAATTAGAACCCAATAAAACCTGAAACAACTAATATAATTACATATTTTGTATTGTACATTACAAAATTACAATTTGACATGGATATGTCTTAGCTCTGCGGGGGTGTTAGTGAATTTTAAGATGGATAACATGTAACAGGTTTCCATAGAAACTACCACGGCTTTTGTATTGAATTATAAAAGAATAAGAACAGCTGATTAAATAAATTTAAAACATTCCCTTTAGACATATCCATGATCTAACCTATTTCCTACAGGGAAGTAAATTCAAACGTTTTTTGTTTACGTTTGTAAGAATTATTTTATTAAATAATTTAGTATAAAAACACTTAATTCGTGTCTCATGAACGTGACGATTTTTTTTATTTTCTTCGACAACTTTGTACATATACATGGTCTACAATAGCAAAACTGTTCTATCAAGCTATGATGAGACATCTAATGCAAATTATAAATCTTCTATGACAAACTATTGGGTTAAGTAGAAAGCTTCCATGAAGTAGGAAGTAGTGTTGGACTTAAACATTGACTATTCAATAAATAATCCATAAGAACTTACTTTGCACTACCAAATTCAGAATAGACTGATCTCATTTGTAGATTGAATGTTTAAAGTAATACGACTACCCAACATGAGCTGTGGAGTGGTTAGTGTAGTGCTAATGGGCTGAGTGCTGTGGTTTGTGGTCGCCTCTGAATGGTTTTCAAGCACAGGCCTACCCTAATACGCAATAAATACAAATTAAGTTTTTCACATTTAAACATTCTAACATTGAATATGTTTTTCCTACTTCTTAGCTGTCCTGTACATTAATATAAATAATCTATAGTTTTTCAAATTATATTGTTCTTATGAGAATTTATCATTACGTTTGTAAAATAATGTAAACAATTTAAATTTAATATTTCACATCAAAACATTATGGATATGTGGCCGTGATTTTTTAAGTTTATGACAGCTCAATTTATTTTGAGTTTAATTTATATAAAAGGGTCTATTATGTAAACAGTTGAGGTAATTCACATATGACGCATCACCGGGCAAGCCGCTGGTCACGGAGTGTGAACCTCATGCCTCATGCTTCATGCTTCATGCCTCATGCATCAACCGGACGGCCACACTAGGCTACTAGGTTCATTTGAATAACTGAACAATTGGTACTAGTGCCCTATACAATGCAACATAATATCTGTAGTTCAGTGAAAATTATCTTTTCAAATCCCCTCATGCAACTATACACTGTGGTTATAAAGTCCCTCCTCCCTATTATTTTCACTTTTTACCCTTATACGTAATATATGGAGAAAGTATTGTTTTCGTCAAAATTTTCGAATTTGAGTTGAGAATGGATATTTCCGTTTTGGGGTCTCCTGAATCAAAAAAAGTTGGTTTCGACGTGATGTCTGTCCATCTGTGTGTCTGTTTGTGCGTGTGTGTGTGTGTCTGGATATGTACAGAGCCACAGCCTACCTTGCTGGTCCGATTTAGATGAAATTTGGCATGTATGTATATATTTACCGTATCTCCAGGCGTTTTTATTCTAAGGGTAGTTCACCCCTAAAAACCCTTAAAAAGAGACAAAAGCAAATTTCTCAAAAACAGCTCTAACGATTTTGATCAAAATTTGAGAGTGCACGGATATGCGGGTCGTGTCATATTATTTAGTACTATAATATGACACCACCCGCTCATCTGTAAAAATGATGGTTCAAAAGTTATGGGCTTTTAAATGTCAAAAATTCAATTTTTTAAATTTTCAGCGAAAAAATAAAGGTAATGCATAACTTGACTATCACCATTGTAACCAGCTTAAAAAACTAAACAAATTAGTATTTTGAATTATTCGTCTACGACTAACGGTTCTAGAGAAAAGTTAAATTTACTGTCCATGATAAACGCAGTACATTGTCCGAAAGTGACCAATGTTATTCTTACGGAAAATATTAAAAAATTAATTTCTTCCTTATTTCCCAATAGTTTTCCATAAACCTGGTATGAAGCGTAAGGTAAACTCACCCAACAAAACCAACTCAATTACCGGAGGTGGGGTTCCCCCTATAAAGTTCTAACAATTAATTTACCTCTGTTTCTCTTGTTGTTGTTTTCAGAAATAGGATGATTATTTTTGAAACAATAAACTATTAAACGATATTTAGATAAACTGTGAAGGATATGATACTTTTATTACATGTTGTCTTTTTTAAATTTACTTAAGGGGAAAGTATGTTTCAGTCCATTGATACCGTTTATTTCATTTGTTAGAAGAATTCAAAAACCTTTGGGAAACCATACAAACTTACCAAAGTATCTTTTGAAGGTATTGAAAATGTAGAGTGCCCCCAATTTGAGGGAATATGGGGGCAACTCAAAATTTTTAAATGTAATGGGTCTCTATCTCAACCCAGTACGAAATTGTGGCATTTTTAAAATTATGACCCTGGGTTTTTAAGTCCCTTCACCCTTGGTTTTTGCTACAATTTACATTTAAAGAGATTTTCAGTGATTCATTGTAATAGGTACATATTCAAAATTTTGTAGTATATAAAATATTGGGAGGTAACTAAGGTCTAAGATGTAGGATTCAACTTCCGAATGAGAAGCTAGTCATGCGACATATCAAATAGTAGGACTCATAAGGAATTAGGAATAGTAAAAAGAGTTCAGAAAGAGATGCCAATAAAATATTAGTCACTACAATATGGACGTATGTTTACGTACTTTTACCGTAACGTGAAAAGTAAAGGGATTACACAGAGTAATAAACGGCATCAATGAATGCAGCGTAATGGCGTGGCTACATTCATCTCAATTTGAGAGAAAAGTTGGCAAAAACACTTCTACATTCTCGTAATTGCTTGGCGTGGAAAGTGGTTGGACAGAAAACAGTCCTGTCAACTAGCTTTTAGACCGAATGTTATTTACGTGTACTGTGACACTAATAACAACAACTTATTTTTAATATATTGCCTTTTAATATTATTCTGTAGATGAATGCGAAGATGAGAATATAGGGTGCCATAGACTTTAATGCCCGTTTAATTAAATGTACATCCAAATTCAATACCAACTACTGCACCTAACTTAGAATGTATTTATTATACAGAAATTATCTGATCTTATTACCAGATTTTCTGGTAAGGAATAGGGGCTTTACGAGTTTTACCTATACCGTAAAACGTAAAGATGGCAGTCTTGTTTTACCTATACCGTTTCCTCCCACCTAGACTACTATGTCACGCATTAGAGGTATATAAAGCACGAGGCGATGTGCGATGTGCGATGTGCGATGTGTTGCTGCCTCAAGAAGAGATAGTTCATCAAGCTTCAAACTGAGCCTCTGGACGAAGTGACACAGTAGCAACACCAGGATCTGAACTTGAGTCCGAAGAATAGTCCGTCTCGCATCAAACTAAGCCTCTGGCCGAAGTGACACAGTAGCAACACCAGGATCTGAACTTGACTCCGAAGAATAGTCCGTCTCGCATCAAACTAAGCCTCTGGTCGAAGTGACACAGTAGCAACACCAGGATCTGAACTTGACTCCGAAGAATAGTCCGTCTCACCTCAAATTGCTACATCATGTCTTTTGCTATTACTTATCAAAAGATAAGATAATATATATACGTGTACATTATAATATGCATGTATCATAATGTAATATTATTATATTATAATTTTAATAATTGTCGAATATTAACTAAATATCATATATAATAAGATATTTTTGACTGTGGATTATTTCCAGAAAATTATTTTCTCAGACAATTAAACCCCCACCCAACCTTATGCAAATGACTGTCTACGATTCCTTGTTATTAATCCAGTTTAACGCATGATGTTCGTGATATATTTATTGTTAAATCAGGTTTTTCAGTTTGGCAAAACTTCAAGGCCAAAGGTCATAAGTTATCTTATAGGAATAGGACTCCGTTTACAAAAAAATTAAATACTAAAATTTAGATTTATAGTTTAAATTGCTAAAGATTGAAAAGGCCTAATACAACCTATTGAAGTAGGATTAAATTTATAGAGGAATAAAAATTAATACTTATTATATAAGTAGGTTTGAGCTGTTTACAGAAAATAAATATTAAAATAAACCTCTTGAAAGTGCGAGACACTCGACCAGTGATATTCGGCTGTGACGTATGTCATTTGAGCAGAGTGGTCTGACTCAAGCTCTCAACATCTGCAAATGTCATTTTCCCAATAGTTTACTCAAAGGAAAAGTTGTAAAACAACCACACAATAATCCTTACGAAACAATCTCATTCAGATAAAATAGTTGGACAGAACAGAAAAAATAAAGCAAGAGAATTGTGACTATAATACTAATGTGACTTAAAAAGTCTATGTATATTATCACATCATAATACATGTCGATGTGAAATTTACTCATATATTATTTACTCATATATTTACTCGTATTTGATTTCAGACTGTACGATGACGAATACTCTTTTGCAGTTTCTAAGTCGCTGTGTGATGCTAGTTTATACATAAAGGTGAGTGGGGATGATGATCACTCAATAAATTCAGGTTTAGAAGAATATGTTTTTTAAATTTTCACTGTTTAAAGATCTATAGGAGTACGTAAAATATGATATATCGCCAGGAAACAATGTAGTTTTGACATTGTAATCAACTTGAAATTTAAATTATTGTTTGACTTTTTAATATATGTACCCCTTTTTTAAAGCAATAATTGTATCCAAGAGGTTTCAATAAATTAAAATTGTATTCTTTGGCTGGAACATCTTCTTTATTCAATACTTAATTATTATTCTTAAATTCTCTCCACAATTATTAAAAAAAATTTAAAAAATACCCTGTAACAAATCAAAAATACAATAATGTTTTTCTACTGTAATGGATTTTCCTACTTTCAAGGTAATTAATTTACAAATCAATTTTTTTTCTTTTACTGATTAACATAAAGATTTAGACTAATTTTCAATTTAGCAAGGCGAGTTATTAGTTTAAAATAATTAACTTGATAATTTAATTCAGATAACATTAATATAACCGTGTCATACGGTTATAAGAACAGCTGTTTTAAGGAACAGAATACATCTCTTCAGACGTATCTATGATCTAACATATTTCCCACAGTAAAGTATAATCATTTTTATTCCATGTCTAAGGGTTTTCCAGTAAAATTTAACTAAGACATTTTTGAATCTACAGACTCATATTTGTATCACTGATATATGGAAAAGGAAAAGAGACCTAAGTAAAATTTCAATAACAGCCTAAGGACTTTCCAGCCGCTATCGCAAGTCCCAAGGGATAATTTGTTCCTCATGAAGAGTTTTATTTATGAGTTACTGTCTTCATAATCTTCAATAGTTACGGAAATTTTTCCTGTTTACAGTAATATTCAAGATTTATTCATTTAAATATTAAATAATGCGTGTAATTTTGTTGCGTATATGTAAAATTTATCCAATACTATAATACGAGCAAGGTTTGTATATATATATATTTGCACACGGATCTCGAAAACGGCACCGAGGAATTTCTTTAAATTTTGGAAATAACTAATTTCCGAGTAGAAAATATGTTCTAGATAGGTCTAATGTCCAGGAAAATTCGTGTTTTACTGTAATATTAAGTTTAAAATCTAAAAATTTAACATTACGCTTATGGAGAATCAAATGTAAACAATGCAAACCAAAACAGCTGTTTATAAACGTTTGACAGTTCTTGATTGAAGACTGCGGGGAACAATATAGAGGTTATGCATTAATATTTATTTTATGAATTAAATAAATGCAAAATTATCAGGTTACTAAACAATTTGTAAAAACTTAAGGGTTTAAGGAACTTAAGGATAGCTGTGCGAAATAAAAGCAGAAAAAAGTATTTCCAAAATCTTCCGTGTTTTGATAGAAAACGTATTCGTTGTATTGCTTGAAGCCACTGTAACAAACCAATTAATTTATGTAAATTAAATTTCTCTTTTGCTTTTCAATCCTCATTCCGTTTATAACAAAATCAGTTAATCACAGGCTAATAATAACGGTATGGATAATTAGACAGTAAATGATCGGCTTTGGCTAAAAGACGTTAAACGGCATCGCTCAATTGACTAACGTCGTAGCCGAGTTGTAGCGTGTCGGCCTCAAGAACTATAGGCCGCGAGTTCCATTCCCACCAGGGGCGATACTTTTTCTTCAGTGCTATATTAATTATGGTGTATTAAATCGGTTTTATTTCAACCACATAAATGTTTTCATTGGGCAGTAAATTTGTTTTAATTTTGCTAATTAACTTGTAAAAACATGTCTTATTCTATCCGAGCAAAGCTCGGTCACCAGGTACTTTTCATTCTATGAGGAGTAAAACTACTGTATAGAAATATGTCGTGAAGGCTTTGAAAAGTTTTATTTAGTGTAGTTTTGCAAGAAAAAATTAACTTTTAGGTTGATCAACTTGTAACTGTATAAAATGCTGTGTTAATGTAATTTGAGAGGACCTTGAAAGGTTTTCATTTGTGTAAGTAAAAGAACGGAGACGAAACTTTTGGTGTCAATGAAACATTATGTATAATATGTATGTATAGTATGTATGTATATTATGTATAGAATATATAGTACGCTTTTTACTTTCTCCCCTTATACGTAGTATATGGAGAAAGTATTGTTTTCGTCAAAATTTTCGAATTTGAGTTGAGGGTGGATATATCCGTTTTGGGGTCCCCTGAATCCAAAAAAGTGGGTTTTGACGTGATGTCTGTCCGTCCGTGTGTCCGTGTGTGTGTGTGTGTGTCTGGATGTGTACAGTGCCACAGCCTACCCCGTTGGTCCGATTTAGATGAAATTTGGCATGTATGTATATATTCACGGTATCTCCAGGCGTTTTTTTCATTTTTTTGAATTTTTGATTTTTAAGGGTAGTTCACCCCTAAAAACCCTTAAAAAACGTGAAAAATCCAAATTTCTCAAAAACGGCTCTAACGATTTTTATTAAAATTTGACAGTTTATAGTGTACAGAGTACTAAATAATTTGACACCACCCGCATATCTGTAAAAATGACGGTTCAAAAGTTATGGGCTTTTAAATGTCAAAAAAATCAAATTTTTATATTTCAGCGAAAACAATAAAAGTAAAGTATAACTTGACTGGTACCATTGAAACCAGCTTAAAAAAACTAAACAAATTAGTATCTAGAATTATTTGTCTACGACTAACGGTTCCAGAGAAAAGTTAAATTTACTGTCCGTGATAAACACAGTACGTTGTCTGAAAGCGTCCAATGTTATTCTTATGGAGAATATTAAAAAATCAATTTCTTCCTTATTTTTTAACCGTTTTCCATGAAACTTGGTATGAAGTGTAAGGCCAAATCACCCAAAAGAACCAACTCAAAAAAGCTTGGTATTACCGGGGGTGGGGGGTGTTTCCCCCCATACAATTCAAACAATTAATTTAACTTTGTCTCTCTTGTTTTTATTTTCAGAAATGGGATGATTATTTTTGAAACAATAAATTATTAAATGATATTTATTTGGATGAACTTTGGAGAACATGATAGTTTTATTATAGATTGTCTTTCTTGAACTTACTTAAGGGAGAAAGTATGTGTCAGTTCACTGGTACCGTTTATTTTGTAAGTTAAGGTATTTCAAATGTTTGTAGTTGATGAACCTTTGAGGATAGCATTAGTGGCATTTTAATATGACAATGTTTTAAGTTTATGTGGGTGTAGAGAAATATCTTAGAGAAATGTCTTCTTACGAGTTAAAGAAGTGGAAAAATAAGTCAAGAAATATAAAGGAACAAATTAGGGCGGCAGATTACGAAAATTCGGAAAATGGAATGGAGTCAGAACCTAAAATGAATTAAATTATTGTGCTAGCTACTTTCCGAGTTAAATATTATTCTATTATTACCTTTAAACGGATAACGACAACCGTTCAATCCCTTTGCAAGTTTGTGCTCTACCATTATGCCGGCCACAAACTTGGTACACCAGGTATAATTGGTTTGATAGCCTATCATAATGGTGAAACAACCCTCCTAGCTCTCAACAGGCCAAGTTCCTCGTGGTTTGTCAATTTATACCAAGATATCTATGAATCAATAATTATTCTTGCATATGGTACAGTATCTATATGGAATAGTGAGAACAAAATTTTAATGTTATGTGGTAATTGAAATACACTATGCATAAATATGACTCAAAATAATGAATAAATTATTAAACATTTTAAAAACAATGAAGTAAATTACGTACATTACACGTATCAAGATATTACCCGACAGCTTTATTTTGCTTATTTATTTATTTTTTATTTATTTTTTGCAGCTTTATTTATTTTTTGAACAGCTTTACTTTGTATTTAAAAGGAAACAATGCCTTCCAAAAGCTAAAACAATATAAAGATTCTACTATTATCAATTTAATTTAATATGAACATTGAAAATACATACTACAACAGGTGCTACGGTTTAAAAAAAACTATTACGATAAAATTGAACATAAGATAACTTTATGAATTCTACAGGGTGTTTCAGAATTCCCTACCAATACTCTAAGGCATTGTTCCTGGGTAAGAAACATATCTAAATATCATATTTAAATTGTCCGGAAGTCCTTAGTTACTCACACAGCCTCCATTTTGTTTTTTTCACTTATAATATTTTTCTGAGTAATGGTTAAACGTACAGAATTGAAACTTTGCACAAACATTTATGGCAAATAGACAAAGCTACAAAAAAATTATGACAATTTCTCAAATTCATAAAAAAATGGCGGCCATTTAAAATTTTGTTTCTCAAATAACTCGTGAACCGTTGATTTAAAAGAGAATTTACAAGAATAACTTATTTTAGGTAATGTAATTACAAATCGATTGACACCAAATTGTTTTAAATTAGACAAATATTAACTGAGATATGGTAGCTTTAGTGATAGGTGACCGCTAGAGTTTTAATGACAGTAAGCAGGCGGAGACTGTTGCATTGTTGTGGCAGACTCAAGTCGCATGCCTGTGATTTATTTCTTAAAATTTCTAGCATCATGGCCTAGCATAGGTTTTTAAAACGTGTTGGCGTAGTCCATTTGGGACTAAAACATGGATAATGGATAATAAAATATTGTACATTTTTGGCTTAAGCGGTTTAATAGCATGCACTTAGTTATTAAGTTTAGGTTACCTATTTCATTAACACCTAATCATTTAAGCGTTGCCGTGTTTACGTGCATGTAAAAGGGGAGGATTATAATCCTCCCCATTTTTTCTACAGTTTGTGTACTTTTTCATTTTTGCCCAAATTGTTACTTGGATAGAAAAAGAAGAAACAAAAATGTGTTCAATCTGAATAACAATATATTGGCAGTTAAAAAGCTATTTTAGGAAGTAGTTGCGATGATTGTTACAAACTGTGCGTATACAATTTACACGGAAATAAACTCTAGGCTTAGAATACCCGGGTACGTCAGTACGTCACCATTTCAGTTATAAGTATAAAGTTTAAACGTACTAGCAACAACAACAAATATATCAAAAACAGATCGTATTGACTATGAGGGGGAATGGTTAACTGTTGCCATTCGAAGTTCTTGACAGAAAGCTCTTTGACGTCTGAGGCTTGGCAACAAAACCTTTAGCGAAATGTAAAACCGCAGATGCTCTAATAAATGGATTTTGTTTGAAATGTATTTTATCACCTTTTAGCGAATTTCCCATAGGGAAGAAGCTATTACCGTAGGTCTCATGGTAAGACTTAAGCCCGGGACCATGTTATTTTTTCGTCTTTAGGTGCCCAGAGTCCAAAAACAATAGTCGTAAAAATGTATATATATATATATATATATATATATATATATATATATATGTTTATATGTATATATATGTGTGTCTGTTAGCACGATAACTCTCGTAAAAATGGTCCGATCGAGACCAAATTTGGTAGAGACGTGTATTCCTACAAATGCTCGGACGAGTTCGTAAACCAGACATATCGGTCAATGGGAACGGGTAGTTTGGGGGGGGGGTTTGTACCCCAAAATGGGGTTTTTTGCGTTTTTCACATGTAGTTTTTAAAAATTTCTAATTTTATATTTCACCATTGGAATCAGCTTAAAAACTACACAATTAAGTTCCTTAAAGTTTTTCTCTATCTTCAACGGTTACCGAGATATTAAAAAATCTAAAGTACGTTGTATTTTTGAGGCTCCAATGTTAATCTTATGGAGGATAGGGAAAAATCAATATTTCCCATATTAATCAATATTTTTGGATAAAACTTGATATTTAGCTTCATGTGGTTGAGATCTATCCATTTATGCTTAAATTCATAGTTTATGTGTTTATCATGGCAGCAAACCTGCATACTCTTTTCCCATATTAATCATATAGGGAATAGGCAAACTCCTTTATTTATGGACAGATGTTGATGAAAGTTGGTATAAATGTTAAGATAAAAATTATTCATGGTAGAAATGACTTTTTTCAGTGTTCCTCACAACAGCTAACCTGCACACTCTTTCCTATGTTAATCTTATGGAGAATAGGCAAATAATTCTCATGTTTATGGACATATATTTATAAAAATTGTCATATATTAAATTATTGATTTGGAAATTTGGAAAATTGATTTGGAAATGGGTATTATTTTGTAACATATCTTTAAAAACGTTACTAACCAAACAATGACAAAAATGACATATCCTCTGCCCTGTTTTTAATATAGTAAATTGATAGCACCTGATTTGGTATTTAATAATCTAGTGCCCAACGGTATAAACCAATTAACCCCTATCCCCCGTAGTTAATATATTCAACAAATCCAATACTAATTCCGAGAACAATTTTCACAGCAATATTGCTTATTGGAACTAATTGAAATGAGCAGATGTTTCTACCTACATGGTCGTAAACACCACACCTGCCTGACAACGTTGTTTGACCTCAAAACCATATATTTCCCTTGTTAGCCTGTTTTAAAATGTGACCAAGTAAGCTAGACCACATTAATATTCACTAGCACTATTATATTTAAGTACAATTATTATATTTAATGTACTGGATATGACACGAATAAAATTGGTACAATACAGATCCTAATAAAAAAATATATTTGCAATATATTATTAGAACGATCGTATACATACAAAGAACGTACACTTTTACTGTAATTTAAAGTGCATATTTAATTAGGGAAAACAATCATCAGGCAATCCTTGTTATCCTTTTGGTAACTTGTTTTAAAAGGTTCTATTAAAATAATTATATTCGCAAAAAAATGCTTAAAAATATATTTTAAATCTTTTGTTTTAATAAAGCCATCAACTGCCCATCACCATGGGTTTGGTGTTTGTGTGTTAGATTGAATACAGCGAGGTACCGTAGTGGCATAATCACATAGACTGGACAGAGGTGATCACTCATCATCTGACAGCATCACCATGACAGCATCACCATGGGCCAAGTGCCTTCTTTTTATTTTTTAATGTTTAAATTTCATTAAGTATGTAAATAATTACCTTAATTAAAAATTAATTAATTTATTTTGATTTTATTTTATTTTATCAATTTAGTACGGTAACTTAAATGTTTGCTCTATATCCAATGGTTAACTATATATTAAAAAGTCTAAACACAATACGTTGTATTTTGGGGCTCAAACGTTGATCTTATAGAGAATAAGATAAAATTATTGTTTAATTTACCGGTACTAACCTATATTTTTGGATGAAACTTGCTATTTAGCTTCATGTGGTTGAGACCTATCAATTTATGCTTAAAAATAATAGTTTATGTCTTTATTATGGCAGAAAACCTGCAAACTTTTCCCCATGTTAATCTGAAGAATAAGCAAACTCTCTTATGATATTGTCAGATATTGGTCAAATTTTCCATATATTATATTATTATTTATTTAGAAACTCGCTGAGTATGCAAGTCTGCTGCGACGCGTATTTTCACATATTACGTATTACGCATAAATATACCAGTTCATCAACGATGTATTTAGCAATAAATAGCTAAATAATTAACGAAACTCATAGGTAAGTTTTTGGTTGTAATAGTTGATCTTGATTGTTGGGCTTCTACTTTAGAATACTTGATTAAGAATTTAAAGAAAACATGTATTTTACTACTAGTAGTAATGACAAATTAATGGTTAAATGTACATAAATATTAAGTTCTCAAAACTTCAATTGGACACTTAAAAAGCGACCAATACTATAATCTTAGAATTTTGACGTCAAGCGATTATAGAGAGAGCGAAGAAGAAGTGTGTGGGCGTGCAAAAAGCTCCGAGCCCATGTCAAGAGGCCAATTTGTTTCTTTTTACGACTTGGCTAAATTATTATGTCCATTACAACAAATGCTCCTAAAAAATGCTATTCGGTAGTTCGAATCAAAAAATTAATGTTTTAAAATTTCATTGCTAGATGATAATTCTTTTAAAGAATAAAGTTTAATTTAAGTAATTACATTTGTATTAGTTACATACAGCATTTATAATGATATAATAGTTCAGTGATGTTACATTTTACACCGAGTATTGGCTGAGGTCCAGAGAGATATCCGTTACATTGAGTAAATTACTTTCTACCAAATCTGTTGGTGTTATTACAGAATCTAAATTTCGTCATTTTTATAAACATTCAAACTATCTATTTCAAAATTTCAAGTTTTATATCCGCGATAGTTTAAATACCCCCGTTACATCATACTTGCACACTCAGCGAATTTCCAAATCAATCAGTAATATATAACAGGTTTGATCAATATCCGTAATAAAATAGTTTGCCTATTATCCATGAGATTAACATGAGAAATAGTATGCAGGTTTGTAGCTGTGTGGAACGCAGAAAGTACGCATTTTTACAATAAAATATTTTTATTTTGACCATATACCAAGTTTCATCAACATCTGTTCATAAATGAAGGAGTTTGCCTATTCTCTATATGATAAACATGGGAAAAGAGTATGTAGTTTAGCTGCCATGATAAACAAATAAACTAAGATTAACATTGGAGCCCCAAAATATAACGTATTGTGTTTAGATTTTTTAATATCTCGGTAACCGTTGGAGATAGAGAAAGAGTTCAAGGAACTAAATTGTGTAATTTTTTAAGTTGATACTAATGGTCAAAGATAAAATTTTATACTTTTTAAAACTACATATGAAAAACGCAAAAAATCCAATTTTTGAGTATATAAACCCCCCTACTACCTGTTCCGATTGACCAATATGTCTGCTTTACGAACTCGTCCAAGCAAATTTAAGACACGTCTCTACCTAATTTGGTCTCGATCGGACCATTTTTACGATAGCTATCGTGTTCTCTCTCTCTCTCTCTCTCTCTCTCTCTCTCTCTCTCTCTCACACACACACACACACACACACACAATATATATATATATATATATATATATATATATGTATATATTATATTTATGTATATATTATATTTATGTATATACATATGTATATATATTATATTTATGTATATATATATAAGTTTTAACGACTATTGTTTTTGGACTCTGGGCACCCAAAGACGAAAAAATAACATGGTCCCGGGCTTAAGCCTTACCATGAGACCTTCGGTATTAGCTTCTTCCCTATGGGAAATTTGCCAAAATGGTAGTTTTACATAAATATTTCAACACATTATACTTATTAAAAAAATACGATATTTTACTAAGTGAGTGAAAAACAATCATCTTGAGGGTTAAACAGATTGGTTTATTATTGTTCTTATTCTCAAAAGGATAGCATTTATATTTAGCATCCTCAATATATTTAAGGCTTATTCCATAAAAATTCAAACTTACCAATTATTACGTTGAATTATCAAATATTATATTACTATAACTTAAAACACTGTCTAGGCATTAAATATGTTCATCAAACCATATCAACATACAGTGGCTTCTGAAAAGTATATTTTCATATTTATATACTATATATTTTAGGTCTAATAAAAAAATCTTATCATAGACTTATGTATCATAAGACTAAATAAACATCCTAATCTGCAGTCGATGTTTGGTTTGTTTGGTGTAGGTTCTATTATCACATCATCTGTAAACACAATTACGATCAAAGTTTAATAAATTGGACAGTTAAGAGAGCAAAAACAATAGGGTTAAATTAGGTTAATTAATAGCAGAAGTGTTTCAAAGAAGTTTAAAATCTAGTTACTGTTGTAAACTTGGTTTGTAATCTACTTATCTGGAAGCTCTCCCAACTGGAACCTGCATACAACGGCATTGCCGATTCGTCATTTCCAATAAAAGTACCCAGTACAATCTACACTTGTAAAATAGTTCTCAGTACTTTTTTACAGCTTTTATCGGTCAAATCAGGATTTTTAGTTAGTTCTTATTTTAATTTGATAATTAAATAAATTAAAGTTATGGTATATTCATATAAATTGATGACTATTCCTGTATTTAATACGTTTAATAGGATTTATTTATAGGAACGACGTTCGCTCACGTTTATAATTTTAATCGTATCAATATCAATTATTTAAGTCATAAAATCTGAGAATATTTAATTTAGTTTAATATTGGCAATCAATGTAATACTTTTACAAGATTGATAGAACCTAAGTATGTTAACTAGCACACATTAAATTTAATTAAAATTATTAAAGGAATAAAATAAATATAATTATTGATGTTTTAGCTATTTAAAATTAAATCTGACTTTTTTATTTCGAAATAATATAAGAATAAAACAGTTTTAATAAGTGTTTAACTATATTCTCCACTTTGGCAAAAAGTTGACGATTTTGTAGTGGATTTTAGAAATATGTGTATTGGATTTATACTTTGAATTTATATATACCACCTGCCATATTTTGTAATAAAATATTCTTTTTGAATTAGTCTTCAAAAACTAAATTAGTAACATCCTTTTTGTATTATGAGCGGATTAATATTTTGGATACTTAAAAATTCGTATTGGCCTACCGTTAATTAAATCAAAATAAATTTTCTTATATACTTAAACTCGGAGCTTGGACAGATTTCCCAAAGAGGATGTGGGTTAAAGGTGTAACTGGTATCTGTATCAGGTTAAAGGTGTATCTGGTATCTGTATCAGGTTAAAGGTGTATCTGGTATCTGTATCAGGTTAAAGGTGTAACTGGTATCTGTATCAGGTTAAAGGTGTAACTGGTATCTGTATCAGGTTAAAGGTGTATCTGGTATCTGTATCAGGTTAAAGGTGTATCTGGTATCTGTATCAGGTTAAAGGTGTATCTGGTATCTGTATCAGGTTAAAGGTGTATCTGGTATCTGTATCAGGTTAAAGGTGTATCTGGTATCTGTATCAGGTTAAAGGTGTATCTGGTATCTGTATCAGGTTAAAGGTGTAACTGGTATCTGTATCAGGTTAAAGGTGTATCTGGTATAGAAGTAATTTAAAAAATCAGTTGTTTTAAGTCTTTAAAATATAAATGTATAAGTTAACATAAAATAGAGATACACTTTTAGATTTAGAGATTTTTTATGAAATGAAAAGAGAAACGATTAATTTTCACCCTAAGTGCCATCAATGAAATATTAAAATAATAATTAATTTTTAATTATATTTTTGAAAGGGAAAATACTCTATGGTTACGTTAGTTATAAAATAAGTATATATTGTATATAGATGGAAGGTAAACAACGTTTACCTTCCAGATCGGATTTTCTATTTTAGTATACCTCATTGTTGTTATATTTCGTTATTAAACTTCTCGCTAAAAATACAAGAAACTCATCAGACAAATAAAACTGAACGAAATGCACTTAATGGACGTTGTTAATGGACAAGGCTATTTTGCATTTGAGCAATTAGTAGAGTCAACTTCACAGCGTTTATCAATTATGAAGATCCTATCGTGTGGAAGAGCTTTTTATGACAGTTTGTATGCACTGGATAAATATTACCTGATTACCAGCTACAGAGTATATAATGGTGAAGTTTGTAAGGATAATACCGGTTTACGTAGTGAAACGGCAATGATTCCCTACTACGAATGTATTATATTATATTATTATATTGATTATATTTACATTGGCATCAGCACGTTGATTTCAAATCTTTAAAACAACTAAGACTACTTCAAATTATTTTTTAAGTTATTTGGAGAAATATTTAATTGAAGGTACATTTTAGATATTTTTACTATTAACAAGAATGGTTCATCTATTTGTATGGATAATAATAATTCAACTAACTAAAACCCTAATTGAACCCTATATACTTGTGCGTTTTCTTCCCTAAATGATAGTTTGTATAAAATTTTAAAAATAGAAGAGGAAGAAGAATAGAAAAACTTATCTTTATATTAGGACTACAAAATATCATCTTATCAGTATCTTAGTATAAAGTGAAAATATGATTTTTTTAGTACCAAACTTTTACTTAATTAATTACTATTAACGACAGTACAGGCATTTCTGAATACATTAAACATGCTATAACATATATTTTTATATATTTAGATTCACTGGAATAATTATAATATTACTTAAGCTTGTCCTACAACTCATCCATTTGTCATGCAATATGTCTGTAAAGCTAAATTAAGTTTCATAGGTTATCAAAATATATTTAGAAGTAATAATAATCAATAAAATGGATCAAATAATCTCTTATAAAGTTTTAAAGTAATTTTTCTAAATGTTTTTTTTACTCACCCGTATTTTGATTATATTTTTTCTAAGGATAAAATTAAACTGTTACAGTATCATCCCACCGCAGCCAGAACTAATCTAAACGTTAACACTGTTACCAAAGGGTAACTCAGCATTATTTCCTGATGAAATTGAGACTTGATTACAAAACACAGTAAACGCAGCTAGACGTTATTGATCTATAACCAAACGTCGTACATGTTCATTCATTAGAGCAGTTCATACTAGTCATTCGTAAATAAGGTAAAATATTCCGTCTTAATTTTTCTTATATTTTGCGATTTACACTTTACAAAAAATATAAAAACGAACCATAAGAAATTTACTAAACAAAAAAAAGTTAAAGTTGCAGTACTACTTATCTATTTTTCACTGAAAACAGATATAAAATGAAACGGAAGTATATCCGTTTCTTTCGCCTTTTATTCCCTGTTTGTGTTTTGATGTACCTCGTGCACAGATGCATGGGACGTATACATAGATGGAACCACATGCCTAGATTTGTAGTGTTAGTAAGTAGCCAAAGTATAGATTAAAGAGACTCTCTAAAAATTCGCAAAACCACGTATCTTTACAAATAGAATAGTTTCCAATTACAAGATCAGGGATTAGAAAATTTACCTCCTAAAAACAAATTAAAGTGCAAAAGATAATTCCATATTCTTTATATCGTCTAACCCACAGAGTTCATCGTTATTTTTTTCAATATTTAAAGCATAATTTAATAATTAATTTAAAATGTTTTGAAAATATTTGAACTACTAAGAACTACGTTTTTGACCTAGTAAAGCTTTTATTTCACGGCTGTTTTTCTCCTGTCAGCATGTATAATTAAAATTAAATTGAATTATAATTTTTATATATTTAATGACTGAAGTCCCCTATTCTCCTGGTTTAATTTTTCACTCCATCTAAGTCAGATTTAATTGTACTTTGAACATTGTTTTTATACCTTTATAATATTTACGAGTACCGACTTATTTACATGAACACGTAAGTGCAACTAGCTCTTATAACTCAACAGTACTATAAAAGTATAGAACGATATATTGAATATTGAGATCAAAAAATGTAAGCAACTCGTTAACTGTTCATACAGTACACATGGATAGGTAAGCTTGGCAGAGGGAATGTGGTAGCCCGCTGTTTGAAGATTATTAAAGCCCTGAGCCTCACCGGATCAAACCTTTTTGTAGATACCGTAATATATACAAAAAGAAAAAGATTCAACCATAATAATAGATTATATTACGAATTTTTAGTGTGAATATATTGCAAATTTGTCGAGGAAGAATAAAGAACTTTAAACGTAAGTAATCTCTCTGGCTGGGTGAAGCAATAACGATTTGTTTCCTTACCTTCACTAAGCCACATTACAGTTTAAGCTAAGTATATTAATTTTGTCTGAAGAACGTAAATTTAAAGTAATATGTTTATTGTACTATGTACAATTATTTAAGTAAACGTATATAACGAGTATTAAAACTGCTTTTAAATATTATTTCATAAATGAGAATAATTTTATAAAAGCGTTTTAACTCATCATTTATTATAAATATCACCTAATGAAATTGTGAATTAGATTCTCAAAGGCATTTATGGCATTATAAACCATTCTCTCACTGACCACTAAAATATACTACTGTATATAGGTTTACTTGCATGATTATTTAAAAATCTAAAGATTGTATTGTTTGCTAAGGATATTTTTATATTTAAAATATTTATGCTGTTAAAATATATAGGTTAGTATTTTAAGTCACGTTCTCCAACATATACACAATAATGTAATTCATAAAGTGAGCTCTCTGCTTTATTGGAGAATACAACAATAGTGTAACAGAGACCTGTTATACACGTAAGAATAATTTCTCCTTTCATGGTGTATGGCACAAAAAACACCAAAAAATAGCCGTTCCAAGGAATACAAATAAAACTCCAATTTTATTCCAATGAATAATTTAATGATATAGTATATCATAACATAAAAATTTGACTTTGATGAAGAAATAAAGGTAAACCAAAATAAATTTACAAATAATATACTAGCGTGTCCCAGGTATTATTGGATATTATTATGGTAATATTGGTATAAAAATGGGAAATCGAATAAATTTTGCAGATTATTTTAATGCGCAATTGATTATTTGAAGTCCGAAATCCAGCTAAATCTGTCTCTTTTCGAAGGAAGTTTTTACCCTGAAATGGGCGTTTTGGGGTTTTTACATATAACTCAATGATTGACCAATTCAAGTAAGTCAAAAATCCAATAATTTGGAAATTGAATCTTCGCTCTACTTCAATCGCCTACTGAGATACATTGGAAAAACTTTGTCTTTTGGTGCTCCAATAAATTAAATTTTTAATTTTGCATGTATATTTAAGTTGTAAAATGTTGTTGAAAACCACAACTGTTATTTCCTAAGAAAAATTTACTTAGCCCAAGTGCGCTCTAAATATTATGTTAATTATATATTTTAGATATTGCAAGCTAACACATAAACGTTTGACTTGTTTGATTAATATAATACGTGGGTGTTTGACTAAACTTGACCGATAACAACAACACCCTCCCTTACTCACTGTTGATGAATCACCACGTCAGAAGCTCATCTTCCTTTGTTTAACTAATAATTGTTTGTTTAATAGGAAATGGAAAACAAATAAATAACTTGAGATCAGCAACGAAATGGGCAACAGGTCGTGACATGTTTAGCTTAGGAAACACTTTAGGACCTAAGCCCTTATTAAATCTATTTACATTCACCATAAGTTTAATATCAGTATTGACTACCTGGATAGCAGTTGAGAGACAGTTGTTGTCAGGTTGTATTCAAATTTAATTTCAATTCCAATTCCATAAACATACAATTCAATATACACGTTTCATAATTAATTTTTGCTTACATAACCGAATATTTCTCCCGTTAGCTAAGAAGTTATTTTATGCTTAAAAAATTGTAGATGTGAAAAATGAATTACCACAATAACTTCAACTACATTTACGAAATAATTTATTTATTAAAAAAGTAATACAAATGCTTATATGTATTAATTTTCTCACAAATGGTAATATTTATATTAGAATAATACTACGCATTAATTTTTCATATTACAACATAACTGTTTATATTCTTGGCAGCACACATCACCTCTTTAGCTACCTACCAACTAAGAAGACGACATGGATCATTAATTAATTTTAATAGTTTGAGTTTGTTTACTTCCTTATGACGCTTTCATGAGGTGTGTAGTTTGAAGCTACTAAGACCGTGCGTGCATTGGCTTGCAATTAAAGCCAAATTCTGTGTTATGAATGGCTGGTAAGTACCATAAGAAAAATTCACTGGGTTTTGGACTCAGGATTGATGTATCATACATACTAACTATTTCAAAATTTATTAAAAAAATATTGATCCATTTTCTTGGAAACTACTACCTATTATAAAATCAATTTTAGGGAATGTAAAATTATGTTATTTTTTCCAATAATACTGAATCTATTTTTATTATAACTGAGTGTTTTTTTAATTGATCAATTTGCCTTCCATGAACGGGAGTATTCCGTTCTAGAGTCCTTAAGGTCCAGCCACCACTGACTGTAAATTAAATGGCTGATTTTAAGGCTGCTAATAATAGCAAGGACCTAAAATATCTAGGTTTTAAAATGGAAAATGGTTTAATAACTCTTGCAAGAACAAACGAGACCCTACAAAAAATATTTAATACTACTATTTACTACTGAACCTAATTTTAATATTTAAAAAAATTATAAAGATTATTTGTTTTATATAAATATGAACCTTGGAACACTGGGACTTTTACATCTATTTTTTTTCTTTTTCCAACAAAAGTTATATTACAAACATAATATCCCATACATATCAAAAAACACTGTTCATCTTCTTCACAGCCGGGTAAAGGTTTGGGAAAAGAAGACGTTTTCTATTTTAAGGAAGTAAATATATTTAGTTTTCCTCGCGTAACACCAGTCACTCAACTCGGCGTGATTGTTAAAAGCATTTGTTATCTCGTTCAGTGGCCTGTGGTTTGACTTAACTAACCAATTTCGTTTTATAGAAATAAGCTATTCTAATTTTGATTTGAAATATTGTGAAATGTTTTATCATTATTTTGTGCTTTCCTTAATGTTAATCAATTTGTATATTTTAAGTTTCGAATACCTACTTTCTCAGCACTTATAGTTTATTTTAACTTATTAGTTTTACTCTTTTAAGAATACTGTCAGTAAGTACTTATTTACTGAAATATTCTTCAAAAATGTTATATGACAGTTCTTGTAGCTAAGTTTTATCAATACATCCATAAAAGCCCCAAATTTAATATTTCTTACAGCAGCATGTTTAAGGATGCTTTAATGTTTTAATGACATGGTTTTAATGTTCTACGTAGTCGTTGCTCATGAAGTTCTAATGAAGAATTGATAAATTGATATAAATTACTTAATTATTGATATAATTGAAATTTAATTATTGACATAATTGGATGAAATTTCATACGTGTTTTTCTAAGTGAACAGCCTTACTATAAGAACATTATCATATACTCCTCCACCACTCCATGCACTCCTCCATACGCAGCACTATTTGATTACTAAGATAATATAAGTTCTATGAATCTCACTCTACTCACGCCAACGTGCTGCGTACGATCTCGTTTTAACCCTAACAGCTGAACAATGAAAAGTGATGAATTTTTACTAATAAAGTTTCGGTATTTCAATCAAAAAACCAATACAGAAAGTTTCTGGAGGTGATGAAACATCCTTCCATTTTCAAGTAAAACTACATTTAAATTTATATTTAAATATTATTAAACTAATGATTATTAATAATGATTGGTAGTCATTAGTATACTCATAAAATTAAATTGGATTTGAAAAGTCCAATAATATTATAACTTATGAATTATAACTTATAAACGCCATAGTAAACTCCAAACACGTTATTATTGCTTTTAAATATTTTGCTCTATTATAGAATTATTATATAACTGTATTTTCATTTTAGTTTAGTTCTAACTACTTTTAAACAAAAGGATATTATTTGTTTGAATAGTAATTTGGGTAGTATGATAGTGATATGTGTTTTCAATTAAAACCTTTTAAACTGGAGCGCAGGAATTAAAGTACAACTTTTGAAGATTATTTAAATAGTGAATACAACGATACAACACAGGTTCAAAGATAAGTTAATAGTTTACCCTAATATAAAAATCTTTGTAACGTAATACAACAAAGACCTCTCTTATTGTTGAAGACAATGAAAAGATAAGCGGCGACGAACAATGAAGTTTGTCGTTTCCTAGAATCATTAGCATTGAAATTCAAAATACTATTGAATAAAAAAAATTATGAATATATTTAAAACGAAATTGTATATATGTAAATATGTAGTCCTTGGTAATATTAACTAAGAACACGAATCTCCCTTTTAACTTGGTTCATAACTGTACAAAATGACACCGATACACGTTAACGATTTAATTTACATTAATAAAACATTTTCTAGTGTTAAAACAACAGAAATACCCGGAAAATGAGAAAAACTCGTCAGAAATTTCCCCGACTTGGAAGCATTTTATATTATTTTGGACAGTACATAACATAATGTAAGGGAATACAATTTTTGGGGGTAGTTTTATTTATATTTTTATATCAAGTTATAACTTCTTGATTAGCATTATACGTGTTGGTTTTACTATAGGATGAAGTAAAAACTCACGTCTTCCAACACTACTTAATATATTTACACTTATATTGTAATTATATACAACGGTAAATATATAAAAAGTTGTTAGATTACTGGAGAGATTAAACATCGCGAAACACTTACTAGAAAAAGGACATAACCTAACAACAATCGATGAAGACCTCAAGATTATCAAAACTTGTAAAAAAGGAAATGGGTTGAATGCATGGGAAGAATTATTTATTCATAAAGAAAAATGTAAAGATAAAACAAAATTGATAAATGAACAAATTCATTTTGATTCTGTAATAACGTATAAAAAACTATTTCCTGAACTCAGCCAGCCAATAACTGCTACCTGTGACGCCATGACAGGAACTTCCGGTAGCCAGTAGTATTCAAGCAGAGACGCCATCTTGTTTCTTTCAGCTTCCATTTGGGCTTGATGATGTTCGGTGTAACTGGACGAAATCGATCGCCAATTTAACAACTTGTGTATATATTTACCGTTGAATTAATTTACAATATAAGTGTAAATATATTAAGTAGTGTTGGAAGACGTGAGCTTTTACTTCATCCTATATTAAGTATTAAGTTAATTTAAAAACCATGCATTTTAATTTGATTTTCATTCTAAATACACCCTTTTATTTCTATTAACCAATAACACGTCACATTTAAAATTTTCCCACTCATTTGTCAAGTTATTTGTCAGCTATTTACTATTATAAATAAATAGCTGTGCTTTATGGACAGGGAGGTAAAATATTGATCAATGTAATATTTTTGAAATGTTCCCATGGATGATTTTTCTCATCGTCTTAGTTGATCACTCTATTCATGGGGTCCTGCTTAAACAAATATAATGCTTTTCACTTGTAAAAGAACAACTTTCTGGCTCATGATGTGTGCACTGGACCACTTTATATACACTTTTTTAGACAGGCAGGGAGAATGTGAATAAAATAGGTCTCTTTGAAAATGATTTGTTTGTATAAACTTGCTAACACTAGCTGCAATTGATACATCTAGTCAGGATCACTTACCAATATTAAAACGACGAAAGGCTGTTTCGTTTTGGCCCATTAAATATAAAAACAATACTGGGCTAATTATACTCACAACTCCTATTTCAGATCATCGGTAAACCTAAATTGCTGGATGATAATATCAATAAAATATGTACGAATCAAGTTTTATGAAATAACTTAAATCTTATTTATTGCTCAAAATTGTTGTTAAGTTTCATGTTTAATAATCTACAAAATCGAAGAGCTTAATAGCACTTTTACAAAATAATTTTGGAAACAATCAAGTTTGAACATGTGATACAAAAATGGTTATATTCATAATTTAAAGTTTTTATAGAAAACAAAGTATAAACAGCCTAATTAAAGCTATTGATATTTATTAAAACATGATGTTTTTGTAAAATCCTTAGATGTCGTATATAATTTATGAGGAAGCTAAAAGGCTTCTCAATTAAAACTGAGGGAGTTTTAATATCTTTTAACCATGTTTTTGCTAAAAAAGCTTTTTTGTACCTTACATGTATAAACACACCAGTGTCTTATGTTAATATTTTAAATAGTAAATAGAACCAACGATTTTTCTCTGTTACTTTTCGTTTTCTAGAGTGTTAGGAACATTAGGGTTGTGTTAACCAAAAGAGTAATTCGACAAATAATTCGTTTTAAGATTAAGTACTCGTAGGTTGATAATTGTATAGTAATATCGCTGAAGAAGAGAACCTTAACACATTACATTCTCTTACAATATTTGTAAGCCTCTGTCAGCAGGGACTCAAGAACTGTAATTTACCAATCCTTTGTATTTTCTGCAAAGCGAAGCAATATTTGAAACCCTAGATATGAACTGGACTGAAAGGAAACCAGAGTTTGATATGAAACAAAGTTTCCAGAACGCAATTATTTTATTTTGTGAAAGTTCCGGATTGCATACAAATTTAACCGCAATGTAAGGGATTCATTTAATCAAGCTCAAATGAAATATCTCACAGTTATTATTGATTTTAAAAGCAATGTAATGATGTTTGTAATTGCGGACGACATTATCTATTTTAAGATGAACATAGTCAAAGATTAGATGCCACCTTACATTGGAGCCTCATTTTCGCTTACTGTTTGCACAGTATATCAAAGTAAGTAGCACAGTACACAGTGGTATAGTTTTTCATTACTTAAAGAACATTTTTTTATTCTGATTATATTTTTACTCTTAAATTTTATACAGTAAACATTCCATAGTGTTTTTATTTCTTGGATATTTTTCACTGATACCAACTCTTTTTCCCTAACATTTTGATATGGATAAGTTCTTGAGAGAGGAGGGTGTTAGCAATTTTTAAGATGAAAATTTGAAACATAAGAACAATCGCTGTTTAGATGAACTGAAAACATTCCATTTATACACATCCATGATCTGACCTATTTCCCACAGGGAAGTAAATAAAAAATATTTTTTTGCAGTTTCTCGAGCTCGATTCTTCAAAGACTATTTTTAACATACAGTACTTAAATCAAATGTGAATTTACTTTTAATAATTTTCTGTATCTACCCGTTTTTGAAAAAAATTGGCCTTCGGGTTTACTTCTTGTAAATATCAGGAGCCTGACTGCAGCTGGATTTATGAGAGTGGGTATATTTTTTTAGTCGACAGTAAGTAGTATTGAGTTGGAACTTCTTGACCATCCGAATGTTAGGTTCAGTAAACCTTTTAATGTATTTAAATTAGGGGTTCAGGGGATGATAAAAAGGGTTAATAAAAACAGTTGTATACATTTTTAAGAGAGCAAAAATCAAGTTTGGAGACTCATATTATGTTAATAGTTTGTTACAGTAAGCTAGATAATTGTTTACTTCTCCATACACTTAGTTCAAGCATACACAGCTATTTTCAACCATTTATTTTAATTAAAACTTACCTTTTTACACAAAACCCCTAAATAAGTTAACATTTATTGAAAGAACTTGTTATCTCTGGGCGTTATTAAGTTATTCCCCTTAAGCTGAAATTTTGTTCATAAATATCTCTGAATTTATCATGCTGTTCACAGTATTTTTACATCTTGTAGCCCTCGATTATTTTAACCTAAATCACTTATAAACTGAAAAGTGAAACAAATTGGAATTATGTCGTTTCCATGAACCCTTCATATATACGGTATTGCTCTTTTTAGTTTTTTTCATGGAATTTGAAACAGTAGTTGTGTTTGTAAATGAAATATACATATTATATGTGTGTTATTCAGAGTGAATGGTAACCTTGTGTTTCCACGATCGCCAGGTACGCTTATACAACAATATACTCAGTCGCTCAAGTCGCCCCGGCGGGTCACAGGCCATGAATATCTGGGAACGCTACTCGCACCCCTTGACTCCTTGGGTCCAACTGTACATAAATATCATACCGCAGCTGGTAAATTGTAGCATTTTAAAAATTACTAAAAGAAAAATTTATTGCAGATGACTGAGTAAAGAAGATCAGCGGAAAACTTGGAAATGGTGAGTTTTCAGTGCTAAAATTAGTTTTATAATTGTTATTTTAATGACATTCGACAAAGGGTTTGAAATACAATAACTGTTATAAATATTTAAGCTTGTTTTACTTTAAGTGTAAATGTATTTTGAGGAACGTTTTAACGTAGCATAAATAAACTATTGTGAGTAAATCCGTAAATTATGTCAATTCAAACATAATTTATACGTAATCAAAATCACTATTCCTATTCTCGTATTCTCGCTTACTAAACATCTGACAGTAAACATTCCATTGTTTAAGTGTAAGTTTAAACAAACGTAATTAAGATTTCAGTAATTGATCGTCATTTTTCATTATGGCGGGCAACTTAATTTTTTTTACGGAACACCCTATATTCATGATAAGGTTTTTGTTATTATGATTTTGAATAGTAAACAAGATTTTAAAACTTTTTTACATTTGAGTAATTTTATATACCCGACCGTTATTGTAGTGTATTAATTTCTTCATTTAGAACCTACAAATTAATTTGGTTTCATTTTTATCGGGAGAAGTGACATATTCGAATATTGCATTTCTATATAAGTATGATAAAATCGACAAATACTCTGGATTTGTCAGGGTTAACCGAGTGAAGACAACTTGACATGGTGATACATTTCCCCACCACCGACGTCAGAAATCCTCGTATTTTATCTGCGTCTCTTTCACACAGTAGGAAAAATAGAATTCTTCTCTCTCCCTAAAAATTAGTTCAGTGAAAATGCATACGTGAGGAACCACGCATCAAGATCATTGTTTCTAGCATTTATCTTAAAAAGTAGTGTAAAGTACTCTTTAAAAGAATATATTATAAAATTCCTTGCCTTATTGAAAGTCTAACAAATTGATTGTATAATTATGTTATAATAAATTCACTCGTTTTAAAAGTACAATTTACATGTACTCATTTCACATAGACATTCACTTAAGTTTTAGTTTTGATTTTTCAAATACCTTTAAAAATAGAAAATGTGAATGCACAAACATATATACTGAAGGAACCAAGCTTAAAGAGGAAAATCCGTTATCACCCACATGTTAATACCTACCTATGTTAATTGATCAAACAAATTCATAAATAACAGATTTGTATGTAATGCGTAATTAATTAATATTTTCGTTAAAAACAATTTACTAGGAGTGTTCCTAAATATTTTTGGTTTGTTGATAATTCAACAAATTTTAGAGTTTCATGATTTATTCTTAATTTTTTCTTATAGCACTACTAAACACTTTATAGAAATGTTAAATTTTTCCATTTAAAGCTTTTACTTTTTATGATCAAATAATCAAAATAGAGTCAAGCATGTTTTCAATACTTTCACAGTTTTTTAGAGGTTTTCTCGTCTTTTCTATAATGTCCTGATTATGATATACTATTCAGTTCCGTTGCAACAGTTCGTTCACAAACGTAAATATCAAAACTACTAACAAATACAATAACAGTTTTTATAAAAATATTTTGGCAGAAACTATATACTTTTCTTAAGTCCAATGCAGCAATAATCAGAACTATATCCAACATTTTGCTAACCTTTATTTATTTATATTACGAATTTATTATAGCTTACATAATGTTTAACGATGCAGTTGAACGATTTAGGAGGGAAACTATCCCACAACCAACACTTATTTCTAATATTAATATAGTAATATGGTAGTACCGTAGCTAGTATGTTCATGCAACTTCGATCATAAACCTTCTAACATGAAACAGCCCAAATGAACCCTAACGATTAACTTCCAATACATTCATTTTCTGTACTATAACAGCACCTATAAGGGTTGAGAAAAAATTATCTGAAATAAACCTGTTCTTAATTTGTGTTCATTATTCATGTTACTTCAGATAAAACTGTATGCATATCTAAGTTATTATACTTAATTTTTGAATCAAACAACTCTACACATACCGTGTGTAATTATATGCATTTATACATTGCACACATGTGCGTAATCAAATAAATGATGACGTAAATAGTGAACAAGTGATGTAGTGACGTGAAAAGTCCATTCAAGACTTATTTGTAAATGTGTGTAACTAATACCACATGATAAAACCTATATTGCAAGGCAACATTTTACAGGAACAGCTAAACATTTTCCAAAACGTTTGAATGGGGTCCGGTTACATGCAAATATTCACACGACATCTGCCGGAGATACGGCGAACTGATCTCACATCGTTACAGTTATTTCCAGTTCATATTATATTCATGGAAACACTCCACATCCTTCTTTAAACCATTCCACAGATATTTTTTTCAATTTACTCTTGAATTGTTCAAATTTAATCTGCATTTAATTTCCTTAGGTTGTGTGTGTAACTAACGTTTGTAAAGTTTTAAAAACAAGATTTTATTTACTCGATGATTTGTATGACTGTCACTCTTCGTCTACTTGAACAAATATTTTGTCGTATATAAAGAAACAAATACTAAACGTTGAAAAATCTAATCATATATCTTTATTTCTAAAATTAAACCAATTAAAATTAATTACATTTTGTTTAAAGAATTATTTTTGTATTTAGACAACAAATCCGTGTTGGGGGAAACACTTCAATATCTCGCAGGATATTTCGACGTAGAATAAACGGGACACTAAGTAAAACAATAAATTAAACGCACTTAATACAAGGGAAATTATGGCAATACAAATAACATATATAAAAGTACATAATGGTAATAGTAAATTGCAATTCATAAAAAAAAGCTTTAATACCTGAAAGGAACACAGGAAGCTCAGTAAGTTCAGGAGGCTCAAATTCATTAATTAACCTTATTTTGAATGAACATGCCGTTCATTGTAACAAAGACAATTGGATCTTTATGTCTATGATTGTTTTATTACATTCTATTTTTAAAACGTACAATAAAAACCATGGCTAATCGGCCAATTTTCTGTAAAGGATTGTGAATGTCTCAGAATTATTGTTAGTAAATTGCATGTAAAAAAACCTGCAAACTCGTAAGTACAAAATTATATCTCGATTTCGACTTAATGAGAGTTATCGTTTACACACACGCACGCAAACACACACACATACTCACACGCATATATATATATATATATATATGTGTGTGTGTGTGTGTGTGTGTGTGTGTGTGTGTGATATATGACATATATGTGACATATATACACTTATGTGTTTTGGTTGCATTGAGAATCCCAAAACGTCTATGGGCAATAGCTCTATTTTCATATAAGAAAATTGCTAAAACTAGCATTAAAATTCCAAAATTTAACTATTGAACTACTGTAATAAGGAACAATGATCAAAATCTGTGATTTACATTGCTTCTATGTTCTCTTTTTGACATTTCAGGAGTACGGATACCCCGATGGAAGTGAACAGAATGTCAACGTTCAACTGCGGAAACAGGAGTGTCTCCTGCGGATCCACAACTCGTCCATCTCCGGTAGGTATTGTCATAATATCGTCAAAATGAACTTTCAACTAAATGATTCCATTTAAGTAAACTAAAACATTTTTATTAATTATTGCTTTTATAGTTTATTTAGTTAAGTCAACAGGGAAATGTTAATTATATTATAAATTTTATTATTTTAGTTTTAATGCAATACTTAAAGTAGAAATTGATTATTAGGCCCCCAACCTTATTCGGAATTTTACCTATAACACCTGTAAACTCGTACTTAAAAATTAGATCTCGATTTGGACTTTTTCACGAGAGTTATCGTTTACATGCACGCGAACACACACACACACACTCATATGTATGATAAACAAATTCTCAAGAACTTTTTTAATCTGCATTGAAAATACACACACACACACACACGCACGCACGCATATATATATATCGCACATATAACGTACATATAACCCTTGGAATATTCGGAAAGATTTACAAGATTTAAATCTACACGCAAAATAATATAAATTAACAACTTAGAATTTCAAAAGCAGATTATTAATCGAAACATCAGCAAAATTGATCATCCGTTTAACTTTTAAGTATCAAGCTAAGGTCCAGTGACAAAAATAAAATAATAGGGAAAAGAGAAAGTTTAGTAATACATTTTCCTTCATATTATAACTGAATTCAGTTGGCATTCGTTTTACGGTATTTTTTGGGGATTTTGATTTTTTGGGTTAATATTTATCAACATATTTTCGTCCATGATAGAAAATACTTATCATTACTTACTTACTTACCATTACATTTTCAATGCAGATTAAAAAAGTTCTTGAGAATTTGTTTATCATACCATACCATATTTGATCGCTTTCTCAGAGTAAAATCTGTAATTCTTTTAAATTAAATTACAGATTACCATCCCTTGTCAAAACGTTTAAATAGCTACTGGTGTTTAAAATACTTAAACTACGAGACAGTATGTCCTCTAAATCTACAAACCATACCCTAAACTTTGACAAAACTTAATAGAACTCTTATACTAATTACAGAGTACCGGAAATACGTTCTCTGAGGTTTATTCGAATTCAATTTGAGTTATTCTGATTTTTAAAGAATAGAGGAGGTGCAAAAAATGTATTTGGTTCAATGGTGATGTAGTGGTGGTGTTCAAGTTAGTGTGACTGTTAGCGCCCGGGACGCAGGAGTGGTGCCCTCGAGTGTGGGACGGCATGCAGTGTTGGCCGCCGACCCGCCCCGGCACCGTGCTGTCTCTGCCCTGCCCCTCCTACATCGTCGGCTTCAACCCCGAGGTGAGCATTGACATCACCTTGATACATGCATATATTTCACTGAGATGCACACTCCATTAAAAAACTTAATGTTTTATTGTCAAAACAAAGGTTGCCTATGATTGGCCAGTACTGTATTTGTAATGTATTGAAATTAAAAACCTTTTGGCAATTTGGAATTTGGCAGATCTCATCATGGGTATGGACCCGAAAATGCAGTACAAGTTAGTTTTAGCCCAAACCTGTAAATAATTAATTGGTGGGCTTAATTTGTATTTGAGTAGGCGTTTAAATAAATCTTCTATTGTTCCGCTGTACGAACTCTCACCTATTTTTAGGTCTATGTTTCGCAAATGTTTTTGAAAAAAATGGAAATGTGGCTTGGTCTATCCTGACTAGGATAGATCTCGGGTTGTATGCTGGGCTTATTTTGACTCTGACGCTTAAGTAGAAACGCTAGGGACATTAATTAAGTGAACCTTTACAACCTTTGACTCCGAGCTTGGGCGGTGAGCGTGGATAGCTTGGTGGGCATTGATGCCTTCTGTATCAAACTCATGAGTTAGGTGCCTGTCAACTTTATTAAGTTGGCTTTCTAGTTTTTAGACATGGATATGTCTTAGCTCTGGGGTGAGTGTTGGCATTTTAAAAGACCTAAATTCGAAAAAGTGACCTCATATGGTTAGTGACGTCATTTGGTTATAAGGACAGCTGTTTAGGTGAACTGAAACATTCCTTTTAAACATATTTATAACTTAACCAATTTACCAAAAGGAAGTAAATACAAAAAGTTTTGACATGGATATATCTTAGCTCTGGGGGAGTATTGGAAAACCGTCAGACTAAAATTTGAAACGAAAATGTCTTCACATGGTTATATGGACAGCTGTTTAGAAGAAGTAAAAGCATTCTCTTTAGACATATTCATAGTCTAAGTTTTTTCCTAAAGGGAAGTAAATACATTTTCCTACCCCCATCGGACAAGGCTATGGGGTTCACTCCACACATGCTCTGACAGTTTTGTTACCCTTCCTGTGATTAGTGGGTCCCACTAAATTGCTAGCTCCAATACAATTTGTATCAAATAGGAAATAAAGTTGGTCATTAAAGTATATAGGGTTGTCCGGAAATCAATTGGAATGATTGTTTTCCGCTGTACCTCAGAGTTCGTGCACATCGACTAGATTTGGTAGAGGGAGTTCTTAGCTAGCGAACAAGCGGCTAGTCAGTTGTCTCCAAACACTTGGAGAGTCAGTACAGGCTTTTTCGCACGACGTGATTCTGCAAGTGGTGTGGTGCAAGCCAAGAATTAGCGAGCACTGGTCGCGATTAAATTCTATGTGAAGCTCAGTAAATCTGCAAGAGGGGCATTTGATAAGATAATGAATGCTTACACAGAAGATGCTTTAGCAATAAATGGCGTGTTTCGGTGGCACAAGGCCTTTCTGGAGGGCCAGGAAGCTGTCGTCGATAAAGACTCTGCTTGAAGATAAAGAATGAGCAAATCAAAAGTGAAAACTATGCTCATTGTATTTTTTGACGTTGAAAGCATCGACCACCATGAATTTGTCTGTTTGTGTGTTTGTTTGGATAGACCGTCAATTCTAACTAAGATTTAAGTGGAAGTGCTCAAGAGACTCAAACTCAATCGGGTCCGACAAGACATAACAGTCGAGTGGGAGTGTCACCACAACATCCCATCACCGCCTCTCGCCTTCTTTCTTTAGAACATTTACCTGACCAAGTCCGGGATCCTAACGCTTCCACAGCCGGCCTAGAGCCCCGCACTCCTTCTTGTTTACTCACCTGAAAAGATCAATGAAATGCAAACACTTTGAGACGACATTGTAACAGAACCCTGTTGCATTGAGGTTTTCGCGAGAGGCTTAAGCCTATTACGCTATGCCCTTGGCCAGGGCACCTCATTCGATGGAGGGGGAGCGTTCACCCCCTACCACCACGGATGTCCGTCTGCTCGGTTTCACCCGCCCAGTCGTTATCCAGCCTACCGACCAGTTGTGGCTATCGATGCCACCCCGACCGGTGTATAGCCCACCGGCAAGCATCTCCCCCCTGCCCCCCGATTTCACCGGTCAAGACCGGCTATCCGCCCTCGGCGGCCCAGAGACAAGTGACACCGTACCATTGGCAAACCTCACTCTGGAAGGAACAGGGGTTCGACTAGCGCATTTCAGCACCAACCGCCAACACTACGAATCCAAACCCAGGAGGGAGTGAAGCCCCCTCCAGCCCGTAGTACCATCACCTTTTTAAACCGGAATGGTGTTAGGCCGAGATCGTGTCTCTACCCATTCGGTGGCTGAAGCTACCGCCATCCCTGGGCTACGGGATTTGGCTAGAGGTCCGCGTGGTCGCCTTCCACGTCCCACATATGTGAGCCCATGCGGAGACTTTGAGACGACAGAGGGGATCCAAGCAGCTTGAACCACGACTTCAAGGCTATTCCTGAGACTACCTTCCGTGACGAAGATAAAGAATGAGCAAATCAAAAGTGAAATACCCCCGTCGCAGCAGACCTGCGTACTCAGCGAATTTCCAAATCAACAATATAATAATGATAATATATGACAAGTTTTATAAAAATCTGTCAATAAACATGAGAATTATTTGCCTATAAGATTAACATGGGAAAGAGTGTGCAGGTTTGCTGCTGTGAGGAACACTGAAAGTAGGCATTTTTTTCAGCAATTGCTGAAAAAAAGAGTATGTATATGGAGAATTCGAATGGAATAGGCTCAAAACCTGAAAAACCACGTCTCTAACCATACTAATATTCTTACATTAATCAATATAGACTACGACAATCATGAATACAAAATAAGAAATGATGAAACCCTACAACGATACATGTCTACGTAATGACTATGTATCTATTTCAATCCATCTATTTAATTTATCATTACATTTATTTTATCAGACATTATTTAACGAATGTCTGAAAACTTTGACATTCGTGATATTACCGCACCTGGACCAACTACACACAATGTTACTTTGTGTTACAGAGGGTCGCTACCAAGCTGTGCACGGAGGTTGGAGAATGGTTCTTCAATAGCGGTACCAACGCCACCTGGACCAACTACACACAATGTTACTTTGTGTTACAGAGGGTCGCTACCAAGCTGTGCACAGAGGTTGGAGAATGGTTCTTCAATAGCGGTACCAACGCCACCTGGACCAACTACACACAATGTTACTTTGTGTTACAGAGGGTCGCTACCAAGCTGTGCACGGAGGTTGGAGAATGGTTCTTCAATAGCGGTACCAACGCCACCTGGACCAACTACACACAATGTTACTTTGTGTTACAGAGGGTCGCTACCAAGCTGTGCACGGAGGTTGGAGAATGGTTCTTCAATAGCGGTACCAACGCCACCTGGACCAACTACACACAATGTTACTTTGTGTTACAGAGGGTCGCTACCAAGCTGTGCACGGAGGTTGGAGAATGGTTCTTCAATAGCGGTACCAACGCCACCTGGACCAACTACACACAATGTTACTTTGTGTTACAGAGGGTCGCTACCAAGCTGTGCACGGAGGTTGGAGAATGGTTCTTCAATAGCGGTACCAACGCCACCTGGACCAACTACACACAATGTTACTTTGTGTTACAGAGGGTCGCTACCAAGCTGTGCACGGAGGTTGGAGAATGGTTCTTCAATAGCGGTACCAACGCCACCTGGACCAACTACACACAATGTTACTTTGTGTTACAGAGGGTCGCTACCAAGCTGTGCACGGAGGTTGGAGAATGGTTCTTCAATAGCGGTACCAACGCCACCTGGACCAACTACACACAATGTTACTTTGTGTTACAGAGGGTCGCTACCAAGCTGTGCACGGAGGTTGGAGAATGGTTCTTCAATAGCGGTACCAACGCCACCTGGACCAACTACACACAATGTTACTTTGTGTTACAGAGGGTCGCTACCAAGCTGTGCACGGAGGTTGGAGAATGGTTCTTCAATAGCGGTACCAACGCCACCTGGACCAACTACACACAATGTTACTTTGTGTTACAGAGGGTCGCTACCAAGCTGTTCACGGAGGTGGGAGAATGGTTCTTCAATAGCGGTACCAACGCCACCTGGACCAACTACACACAATGTTACTTTGTGTTACAGAGGGTCGCTACCAAGCTGTGCACAGAGGTTGGAGAATGGTTCTTCAATAGCGGTACCAACGGGACCTGGACCAACTACACACAATGTTACTTTGTGTTACAGAGGGTCGCTACCAAGCTGTGCACGGAGGTTGGAGAATGGTTCTTCAATAGCGGTACCAACGCCACCTGGACCAACTACACACAATGTTACTTTGTGTTACAGAGGGTCGCTACCAAGCTGTGCACGGAGGTTGGAGAATGGTTCTTCAATAGCGGTACCAACGCCACCTGGACCAACTACACACAATGTTACTTTGTGTTACAGAGGGTCGCTACCAAGCTGTGCACAGAGGTTGGAGAATGGTTCTTCAATAGCGGTACCAACGCCACCTGGACCAACTACACACAATGTTACTTTGTGTTACAGAGGGTCGCTACCAAGCTGTGCACAGAGGTTGGAGAATGGTTCTTCAATAGCGGTACCAACGCCACCTGGACCAACTACACACAATGTTACTTTGTGTTACAGAGGGTCGCTACCAAGCTGTTCACGGAGGTGGGAGAATGGTTCTTCAATAGCGGTACCAACGGGACCTGGACCAACTACACACAATGTTACTTTGTGTTACAGAGGGTCGCTACCAAGCTGTGCACGGAGGTGGGAGAATGGTTCTTCAATAGTGGTACCAACGCCACCTGGACCAACTACACACAATGTTACTTTGTGTTACAGAGGGTCGCTACCAAGCTGTGCACGGAGGTGGGAGAATGGTTCTTCAATAGCGGTACCAACGCCACCTGGACCAACTACACACAATGTTACTTTGTGTTACAGAGGGTCGCTACCAAGCTGTGCACGGAGGTTGGAGAATGGTTCTTCAATAGCGGTACCAACGCCACCTGGACCAACTACACACAATGTTACTTTGTGTTACAGAGGGTCGCTACCAAGCTGTGCACGGAGGTTGGAGAATGGTTCTTCAATAGCGGTACCAACGCCACCTGGACCAACTACACACAATGTTACTTTGTGTTACAGAGGGTCGCTACCAAGCTGTGCACGGAGGTTGGAGAATGGTTCTTCAATAGCGGTACCAACGCCACCTGGACCAACTACACACAATGTTACTTTGTGTTACAGAGGGTCGCTACCAAGCTGTGCACGGAGGTTGGAGAATGGTTCTTCAATAGCGGTACCAACGCCACCTGGACCAACTACACACAATGTTACTTTGTGTTACAGAGGGTCGCTACCAAGCTGTGCACGGAGGTTGGAGAATGGTTCTTCAATAGCGGTACCAACGCCACCTGGACCAACTACACACAATGTTACTTTGTGTTACAGAGGGTCGCTACCAAGCTGTGCACGGAGGTTGGAGAATGGTTCTTCAATAGCGGTACCAACGCCACCTGGACCAACTACACACAATGTTACTTTGTGTTACAGAGGGTCGCTACCAAGCTGTGCACGGAGGTTGGAGAATGGTTCTTCAATAGCGGTACCAACGCCACCTGGACCAACTACACACAATGTTACTTTGTGTTACAGAGGGTCGCTACCAAGCTGTGCACGGAGGTTGGAGAATGGTTCTTCAATAGCGGTACCAACGCCACCTGGACCAACTACACACAATGTTACTTTGTGTTACAGAGGGTCGCTACCAAGCTGTGCACGGAGGTTGGAGAATGGTTCTTCAATAGCGGTACCAACGCCACCTGGACCAACTACACACAATGTTACTTTGTGTTACAGAGGGTCGCTACCAAGCTGTGCACGGAGGTTGGAGAATGGTTCTTCAATAGCGGTACCAACGCCACCTGGACCAACTACACACAATGTTACTTTGTGTTACAGAGGGTCGCTACCAAGCTGTGCACGGAGGTTGGAGAATGGTTCTTCAATAGCGGTACCAACGCCACCTGGACCAACTACACACAATGTTACTTTGTGTTACAGAGGGTCGCTACCAAGCTGTGCACGGAGGTTGGAGAATGGTTCTTCAATAGCGGTACCAACGCCACCTGGACCAACTACACACAATGTTACTTTGTGTTACAGAGGGTCGCTACCAAGCTGTGCACGGAGGTTGGAGAATGGTTCTTCAATAGCGGTACCAACGCCACCTGGACCAACTACACACAATGTTACTTTGTGTTACAGAGGGTCGCTACCAAGCTGTGCACGGAGGTTGGAGAATGGTTCTTCAATAGCGGTACCAACGCCACCTGGACCAACTACACACAATGTTACTTTGTGTTACAGAGGGTCGCTACCAAGCTGTGCACGGAGGTTGGAGAATGGTTCTTCAATAGCGGTACCAACGCCACCTGGACCAACTACACACAATGTTACTTTGTGTTACAGAGGGTCGCTACCAAGCTGTGCACGGAGGTTGGAGAATGGTTCTTCAATAGCGGTACCAACGCCACCTGGACCAACTACACACAATGTTACTTTGTGTTACAGAGGGTCGCTACCAAGCTGTGCACGGAGGTTGGAGAATGGTTCTTCAATAGCGGTACCAACGCCACCTGGACCAACTACACACAATGTTACTTTGTGTTACAGAGGGTCGCTACCAAGCTGTGCACAGAGGTTGGAGAATGGTTCTTCAATAGCGGTACCAACGCCACCTGGACCAACTACACACAATGTTACTTTGTGTTACAGAGGGTCGCTACCAAGCTGTGCACGGAGGTTGGAGAATGGTTCTTCAATAGCGGTACCAACGCCACCTGGACCAACTACACACAATGTTACTTTGTGTTACAGAGGGTCGCTACCAAGCTGTGCACGGAGGTTGGAGAATGGTTCTTCAATAGCGGTACCAACGCCACCTGGACCAACTACACACAATGTTACTTTGTGTTACAGAGGGTCGCTACCAAGCTGTGCACGGAGGTTGGAGAATGGTTCTTCAATAGCGGTACCAACGCCACCTGGACCAACTACACACAATGTTACTTTGTGTTACAGAGGGTCGCTACCAAGCTGTGCACGGAGGTTGGAGAATGGTTCTTCAATAGCGGTACCAATGCCACCTGGACCAACTACACACAATGTTACTTTGTGTTACAGAGGGTCGCTACCAAGCTGTGCACAGAGGTTGAAGAATGGTTCTTCAATAGCGGTACCAACAGGACCTGGACCAACTACACACAATGCTACTTTGTGTTACAGAGGGTCGCTACCAAGCTGTGCACAGAGGTTGGAGAATGGTTCTTCAATAGCGGTACCAATGCCACCTGGACCAACTACACACAATGTTACTTTGTGTTACAGAGGGTCGCTACCAAGCTGTGCACGGAGGTTGGAGAATGGTTCTTCAATAGCGGTACCAACGCCACCTGGACCAACTACACACAATGTTACTTTGTGTTACAGAGGGTCGCTACCAAGCTGTGCACGGAGGTTGGAGAATGGTTCTTCAATAGCGGTACCAACGCCACCTGGACCAACTACACACAATGTTACTTTGTGTTACAGAGGGTCGCTACCAAGTTGTGTACGGAGGTTGGAGAATGGTTCTTCAATAGCGGTACCAACGCCACCTGGACCAACTACACACAATGTTACTTTGTGTTACAGAGGGTCGCTACCAAGCTGTGCACAGAGGTTGGAGAATGGTTCTTCAATAGCGGTACCAACGCCACCTGGACCAACTACACACAATGTTACTTTGTGTTACAGAGGGTCGCTACCAAGCTGTGCACGGAGGTTGGAGAATGGTTCTTCAATAGCGGTACCAACGCCACCTGGACCAACTACACACAATGTTACTTTGTGTTACAGAGGGTCGCTACCAAGCTGTGCACAGAGGTTGGAGAATGGTTTTTCAATAGTGGTACCAACGGGACCTGGACCAACTACACACAATGCTACTCAAGTCGCATGACCAAAGTCGTCGTACGTTTTCCAAATGTCAGAAACTCCTCTCTGATTGCTGTAAGTTGTTTGTTTACTTTCTGGAATGTTTAAATTTTTCGATTAAAATAGTATGCATTTTATACAAATTACCTAGAGATAATACACACACACACACACATATATATATATATATATATATTGCAAAAGTATTATTTGTATTTATTATTACTATTATTTAACAGGTAAATTATTGCTAATGAACTACTAAAGAGCACATTTTATTACTTGCAGTTTTTGGGTCATATTTGACGAAAATCAATCGGTTAAACATACCATCAAACAGCTAAACTGAGATTATAATCTTGGCCAGCCAATAAAACGAGATGACCCGTGAACGTGAAAACCAGCTGAGCGTGAGTCAACGTTATTAGTGCACACGAATTTTCCACTCTATGAGGTTGTTTGTTTTGGACCACTGAACATAGTTGAGAAAACTTTGTTTGTGCACCTTGAGATTAACCTTTAAGATAATATATATATGGCCTTACCCACCAAAAGGCACAAGTTTAACAATAGATAAACTTAAGATTGTATTTAGCTGAAAAACTGTGTATTTTTTACTGAAGAGAGGATCCCTTTATAAATATAAATTAGCTGTCCATGATTAATTATTCACGGTATTGTTTCTGAACCCGGTTTCATGCATAAGGATGTGTTAGTCAAATTTACACTTATAATGTTTTGAATGAAATACATTTGTGAATATAATTATAATTTTTATTTGTAGACCACAACATACTTGTAATTTAATCACTAATACTTCTCACATAGTAAAACATATTTTAATCATTTATCCATAAAGGTTTCTTTTGACATTGATTAGAATTTCTATGAAACTACTAGTTTGAAACTTATTTTATTGAATCTCAATCATTGAACTAACATTAGGTAATGATTGGTCGTTGCAGCAATACGACCCTCTGGTCAAGTCCGTGTTCAGGGTGGGCTGCAGCGTCTCACTGGTTTAGTAATGATATGTTGTTGCAGCAATACGTCCCTCTGGTCAAGTCCGTGTCCAGGGTGGGCTGCAGCGTCTCACTGGTTTAGTAATGATATGTTGTTGCAGCAATACGTCCCTCTGGTCAAGTCCGTGTCCAGGGTGGGCTACAACGTCTCACTGGTTTAGTAATGATGTGTTGTTGCAGCAATACGTCCCTCTGGTCAAGTCCGTGTTCAGGGTGGGCTGCAGCGTCTCACTGGTTTAGTAATGATATGTTGTTGCAGCAATACGTCCCTCTGGTCAAGTCCGTGTCCAGGGTGGGCTGCAGCGTCTCACTGGTTTAGTAATGATGTGTTGTTGCAGCAATACGTCCCTCTGGTCAAGTCCGTGTCCAGGGTGGGCTGCAGCGTCTCACTGGTTTAGTAATGATATGTTGTTGCAGCAATACGTCCCTCTGGTCAAGTCCGTGTCCAGGGTGGGCTACAGCGTCTCACTGGTTTAGTAATGATATGTTGTTGCAGCAATACGTCCCTCTGGTCAAGTCCGTGTCCAGGGTGGGCTACAGCGTCTCACTGGTTTAGTAATGATATGTTGTTGCAGCAATACGTCCCTCTGGTCAAGTCCGTGTCCAGGGTGGGCTACAGCGTCTCACTGGTTTAGTAATGATATGTTGTTGCAGCAATACGTCCCTCTGGTCAAGTCCGTGTCCAGGGTGGGCTACAGCGTCTCACTGGTTTAGTAATGATGTGTTGTTGCAGCAATACGTCCCTCTGGTCAAGTCCGTGTTCAGGGTGGGCTGCAGCGTCTCACTGGTTTAGTAATGATATGTTGTTGCAGCAATACGTTCCTCTGGTCAAGTCCGTGTCCAGGGTGGGCTACAACGTCTCACTGGTTTAGTAATGATGTGTTGTTGCAGCAATACGTCCCTCTGGTCAAGTCCGTGTCCATAGCGTCTCACTGGTTTAGTAATGATATGTTGTTGCAGCAATACGTCCCTCTGGTCAAGTCCGTGTCCAGGGTTGCATTCACTGGTTTAGTAATGATGTTGTTAGCAATACGTCCCTGGTCAAGTCCGGGTCCATGGCTTAGACTGGTTTAGTAATATAAATTATTTAATACAGCAATACGTCTGTCAAGTCCGTGTCCAGGGTGGGCTACAGCGTCTCACTGGTTTAGTAATGATGTGTTGTTGCAGCAATACGTCCCTCTGGTCAAGTCCGTGTCCAGGGTGGGCTACAGCGTCTCGCTTGTCACACTCATCATTGCTTTCTGTATATTTGCTACTTTCAAGTGAGTTAACATGAAAACAAAAAAAACCTAACCTCAAATGTAACATTTTTGATATCGATTCGGATATATTTTATTTCTAAAGGATGTTTTATCTTCGATAAAAAACTAAGATAAATTAATTATTATGTTTTGTAAAATCTTTAAATATTATGTATGTACTTTTATTTCATCAAGTCAATTAAACCCTTTTAAAACTTTAACCATAACTACAAAAAGCTATAAGTTATCTTTGCTACATGTTAAATATAATGGGGATACATAAACGGTAGATGGCTAATAGTCAAAATTTTCTAAATACACTAAAATAAATTTAAAAATGGTACACATTTTTAACCCTTTTACATTCCAATAATATTTTGAATGTAAAAGGGTTCGAAATAGGCTAAAAATATACCCTTGATTATTTTTTAGTTAAAAAATGAACATTGAAAACTTAATTAAATTAATTGAAGTTATGCCTTTTGTTAATATTTAAATACTGTTGTGTACATGCCAATATTTTTGCCCTTTCAAAAGGCAAAAATCCTGGCTCTTTAGGCTTAAAATAGCCTTTATTCAAGTTAAAAATATAACAACACAGCATAGAACTAATCTCTCTATTCCTTAATATTCTGAGTTTTATTGGCAGGCCTACTAGGCCTTATGATAGAAAAAGATCCGGTACCAACATGTGTGTAATAACTTTTCTTAAAAGATATATTAAGACTATGTTAATCAGTTATGAGAGGTAAAAACAAGCAAATGATTGTGTTTTGAATATAATAAGCATTGTATGATTATTTTTACAATTCCAGTACTTGTTGTATACAATTAGTACCGAACTTATATATTTGTATTAAAATTTATAGCAAACTCAATAGAAATAAACAGTACCAGTTCACTGACACAAATTCCCTTAGGGAAGAATTCTCTGAATTCTCCCTTAGGGAGATTTCAAAACGAAAATCGGTAGTAAAACTATTATATTCTTTAAAGTTTATCTAAATATAATTTAATAGTTTATTGTTCCAAAAATATTCATCAAATTTCTGAAAATAACAAAAAGAGAAGCAAAGTTAAAGTAATTGTTAGAATTTTATGGTGGGAATCCCCCCTGCCCCGGTAATACCAAGCTTTTTGAGTGGGTTTTCTTAGCTGGTGTTACGCTACATATAAATTTTCATGGTAATCGATTGGGAAATAAGGAAGAAATTGATTTTTAATATCCTTCATTAGATTAACATTGGACGCTCTTAGACAACGTAGTGCGTTTACCATGGACAGTAAATTTAACTTTTCTCTGGAACCATTAGTCCTAGACAAATTATTCAAAAAAATTTGTTAAAATTTTAAGCTAGTTTCAATGGTGGTAGTCAAATTATACGTTACCTTTATTGTGTTTGTGGAAAACTTAAAAAATTGATTGTTGACATTTAAAATTAATGTTATATTTCAAGTTTATTATATATTAATTAATTTTATTAGTTTTAATTTTTATTAGTTAATTTTATGTTTATTATTATTTATTTAATTTTATATTTATTACTGGGTTATAAATACCGAAACAAACACGGTTTAAACTATATTAGTTATACATAAATATATTCTTACCTAACTTCTTATAAAACTGTTTCGAATATAATCAGCACTTTACCATTATTTTAATATAAATGAATATTGTTATTTATTAATATATACATTTTAATATTTAAAGACTTAATTATAATATTTAATTTTTCGAATAGTCTAATAATTAACATGTATATTTTAGATGAATATGACTGACTCTAAATTTCAATACACTGAATATTTTTTTACCATTATATCACACTGTAACAAGTTTATAGTATTTTAAATATATCAATATATTTGATATATATATATATATATATATATATATATATGTATATATGCATATATGGACAAAGTAAAATATTATATTGTATCGCATGGGGATCTGATATATATTAATATATATTTGTATATTTTATATTTATAGATGTCATTTCCTATACTGGGATCAAAATTATTTTTAGCGTCCAAATTTTGTGTTTAGGGGGGGGTGAAAAAATTAAAATTTCTGATTTGGGAGACCGCATCAGGTCTCTGCCTTAGAGAACCTTAAGTAGTTTTATTTCAATAATATTATTTGTATGTATTTTTGTAACTTTTTCTTATATCTTTGTATTTCATGTAGCTTCATGTTAGATTTTTTTTGTAATCTATTAATATGGTTTTAGTTTTAAAATAAATTATTGGCCTCTGTGCATAAACGCTGATTTGCAGGGATGAATTAAGATTAATAATTAATTGATGTTCACTAGAAAATATAAATTAAAGAGAATAAGTACTTTTCCACCATAACATGTTGTCACATAATTCCGTAACATTTTGTATATCGTTTTTAAAACTGTAGTAGATCGCATTGCATCCTTTGGTAAAATTAACTCCCATGAACATTTTTAGGGAATCGATAGAGAATTTCCCTCCCATAGGAAGAAAATGCTACATCTTACTTTCCTGATACCCAGAAGCGAATTATTACTGTAATATGATCATCTGATGTGTGTCAGGAAGCTGAGATGTCCACGTAACAAGTTGCACATGCACCTGTTCGTGTCGTTCATGATGCGGGCCTTCACGACGTTGCTCAAGGACGCCCTGTTCGTGCGAGGGGTGGGCCTACCCTCGGACCTCGCCTTCTGGGGTGGTGAGGCGTACTTCCTCCACGACAACGAGGTACATAGATAGGCCTATAGTTATAGTTGTGAAGTTAAAAACTCGTTTAGATTACCACTGTTACAAGTGCAACTGAAACGTTTTCATTCCAGTCATCTTACTGAATAGTTCCGTTTTTCGTAGTACAAAACGTAATCGTCAACTGGATACATGCGTTTCGCCCTCAAAAGTTATTGGAAACAATCACGCAAGTGCAGAGGTTTGAATTGGACAAATTATCACGAAAAGCTACTATTTTTCCCATTACCATTTTTGGCTATTGAGATCCTCCGTTCTGTCTGGAATCAGTACCAGTATCCTTGGACGTCCAATTGATTCGAGTCGGTAAAGGATTTCTGAACTTTTTTAAGAGTGTTAGATCGTAAATAATTACAGGAGATAAAATTTCTAACGAAACATTACACCATGATGGGCCTGACCCCTGTAATCCTTGCATACCGGTAATCGTATTAAAGGGGCTAAGTAATGCGGAGCGTTGGCAACACAATAAAAAAGTACATTTTTATAGCTGCTTAAACATAAAATATTTTTAATAAGTTAAAATATTGTATTTTATTTTTTACTTTATTGATAAATAATGTAGTCTAACGAATAAATAATCTATTAAAAAAAGAAAATTATGTTTTAAGATGGTTATGATTTCTAACCTTGAATTGTCTTTTGATTGAACCAAGAAGTACAATCAAATATAGGGTTCATTGAACAGTTTTCAAATCTGGAAATGTTAAAATTGGCATTGGAAAAATCCTCCGGCTTATTAGGTTCTAGTATTAACGAAATAATTTTGTAAGTGTTTATCACTTAAAAATTATCAATTATTACAGTTTACTATCATTTGTACATAGTATTTTACGTTAGATTTCTTTTATTAACCTATCGACCGTTTTTACAATGTTTCCAGAAAAACTGGCAATGCAAGCTGATGATGAGCGTGTGGCAGTACTTCATCATGGTGAACTATTCGTGGATCCTCATGGAGGGGATATACCTACACAATCTCATATTCCTCGCCGTCTTCTCCGACACCTCCGCCATCACAGTCTACGTCATCCTGGGCTGGGGTTAGTCAACCACTCTCTCCCTGCGAAAGTGTTTCAGTTTATGATTTATTTTATCTTATGTTTTTCATTTTGAGTGATATACAGGCTGTCCCATATGTAAAGTATCAAACCACGTTAAACGGTTTTATGGGTTAAAATAAAAAGAAAATTAAGTATACGAGTAACATTTTGTCGAAAAACGCTTCGTTTACCAGTCTATCCGCTATTTTATATTTTTTACAAAATAATTTATATCTCAAGAACAGTTTGGCCGATTGGAATCATACTTGGTACGGTTCTTTGGTCAAGATTCATATACAAATTTATAAAAATAACAATTTTAGTTTTATAATGTATTTCAAATTAGTGGCCATCCTAAATTTTGTAATAAAACTACTAGAAAACTGTACTTTTTATTAAAAATATCAAGAATGCTTTATTGAAGATAAAGCAATAATTTCATTACAACTCGAATGTTGTAACTGTTAAAATGATCGGATCAGTATCTTGAAAACATGGAATTAATAGTGTGTTAAGAGATAACAAAAGATCAAAATGATTATGTTTATATCTGTGAAGGTATCCGTCGTCTGATCGTCTTGACAGTTACACCATTTGATTGGTATTGAAAATGGCTACAATAAAGTATTCTTGACATTTGTTTAGGAAAGTTACAGTTTTCTGGTCAATTTTATTAAAATTTTTTTAAATGGCCGCTATTTTTAAATGTATTATCAAACTAAGCTGGTTATTTTTCATTATTACGTCTTGATCAAAGTAAGAGCCATACAAAGTATGAACCCAATCGGTTATACTGTTCTTGAGATATAAACTATTTTGTAAAACATACAAATTTGTTGATATCTGGTAAATGAAGCGTTTTTCGAAAAGAAATGCTATAATTTACTTGATTTTCTTTCTATTTTGACCCATAAACCATCCAACAGATTTTGGTAGTTTACATAAGGAGCACCCTGTTTTTAAATTTGTTTGTTTTAAACAATAGTAATCTGAATGTTGATTAAACCCCGTATCAATTAAGTTTAATAATATAGATTAAAATAGTTTAATCGTTCAATTTATTAATTTATTTTTTGAATTATTAAACAGTTTTATTTTTATTTATTAAAATATTCTACAGAAACTAAATATAGTATATGACATTAGGTTAGAGTACTTTATGAAATACACTTCAATATTAATTAACTTGTCTAACTTATTTAAATAACGTATTAGCGTATAAATAATGGTTATAAACAGGACATATGATAGAAATGTTTTAAAAAGCAAAAATTAATACGAGTGAATGTTCTTACGTTAATAATTCTACAGAAAGAGTTCTACAGAAAGAATTTTTTAATTATTATGTTGCAGTAATACCAAAATAACTTGAGTGTACAGTTTTTTATATGTAACCATCAAAACTATAGTAGTATGAAAAATTCAATAAGATACTTTTTGAAATAATAGTATTAACTCAAAATTGTTATTAAAATAAACGGTCCTAAAAATCATATCAAGGAATGATTTCCTATTGTTTCAAAGAATGTATGTCTCCTGCAAAACTCTTACATTCGCTGACTGGGTTCCCCCAAGATTCAGTACTTGATCCTACTCTGTTCCTAGTAATGACACACGAACTCGGTCTGCAGGGGATGTTATATTCCCAAATGGTAATATACGCGGTAATTTTTTATAGCTTTCAAACGTGGTTAATTGAGAAAACTCTTAGTACCAGGCCTAAACTTTAAGAAATTATTTGCCTTTTAAGCCCGACTAATAATTGACAAATTCCATGTGTAGGTCAAGTTTCTAAGCTTTTACGCTCAAATTCCAGCTTTCCTGGCAAAATAGTCTTAAAAACATCCACAGAAAACAAGCCACGTATGCTGAAAAAAATATATATGAAACTATCTAAACATTTTTTATCAATTCTTTGTCAAAGCTTATGTTTACAAGAGCACCAGAAGACCACTTTACTGCATTTCCAGACCAATGCTGCATTTCCAGCTCGGGACCCTAGGTTATCTTTAGGGGTTGGCTTAACGGAATCCCTCCCTTCTACACGAATGAGGCTATCTAAGGGAAAGAATATCTCAACACTATCATCTTACCTACTGAATAAGAGAAAAACTATAATTTTAAGAATATAAGTTTAAAGATAGCATTGACGCAGTCGTAGATACAGTAGTGAGAATGTCTGGTTGGTCGCAGGTCTGCCTCTGTTGTTCGTCATGCCGTGGGTGATGGTACGTTTGCTGTGGGAGAACACGCTCTGCTGGACCACCAATAACAACCCGAACCACTTCCTGCTCATCAAGATCCCTACGACCGTCTCCATACTGGTAACCTAACTTTTAATTGCAAAAAAACTCGTTGTTAAGTATAAATAATATTAAAATAGTAGTATATATTTTTTACATAATAATGATACCGTGTCTTACTTAGAGCTCATCTTTTATTAGATCGTAGAATTTGAGTTGAACACAAGTTCGTGATAGTTCTATAATATTATCATGCATTTACAAAATATTAAAATTTTCACCCCATAGCATATGTCTATATATTTAGCTTTATATAAGTACAGGATTTTCTAGAGCCTCTTTCTAAAGACAACAATTTAATCTATTTTACAGCTAGCAATTTTTGCTAACTGTTTGAGGTTACGCTAAAGATGTTTTTCCTTATTTTCTACAAAATAGTCATGTCCAAAAGCTAAAAAAATCAGTTATAAAGGTTTAGAATATAAACTATGTTGAATATATATCGAGTCAAGCTGGGCTTATCAAGAACGAACGTATTAAAACTTAATAAACCTTTCTAAGGAAATACAATACCTATACAATTCATTATTCTACGAGTATTTTAACTCTTCTTCAATGAAATAAAGTATATTTTATTTTATATTCCATGTTTTATTCTTGAAAAGCAATATAATAAAACATAGTAATTTTTTCTTGAAACTAAGTAAATTCCATTCTCTTAACTCAATAATATTTTTACTGGGGCGGTGGCGTCGTCCTGTAATCCAGCTACTTGGAGGTCACGAATTGTGGATAGTTGTGAGCGATGGTCGGTGGGTGTAGTGTTCTCTTGTGTAGATTAACGTCCGCACTATTGAATACTACGTTAATCGTAAAAAACCATCCTCATAATTAGACCAGTTCGTAATTTAGAGGCAGTGTGGATTTCAAACTTTAGGTCCCTTGGTTATGCCTTTGACTGTTGGGCAATTTATTAACAGTTTTGTGTAAGGAACGTGTCAGCCTTATTCAGCAAGTAACAAGACTACAAAATCACGCCACAACCATCTTACACTCGTTTCTTATTCTTAGTTTGCTTAAAATACCTATTTTGTGGTACGGTCGCAATTTAAATAATCGAATCTAATAAAATAGACTAGTGATTGTGTATACTCAAATAATTTTTCTGCTTTCATATTTAAAACGAGCACTGGATATGAAACAAGTATTGCATGGGTATATATGAGGAAAGCAGCACAAAATACGTCAACACCAATATCGTAAAAGCTAGCCGTGATATATTGGGAGGTTAGGCTACATCGCTTGCAAACAATGGCGTCGGGACACAGTTTTATCGCAGGGTGCCGCGCCACCCGAGATACCGAAACCCGTTACATATAGGATGTTTAACTAGATCTTCAATGTATACAATTTTCAATTGAGCTGCAAATTACTGGTGAAAATTAACTCATTTCGTATTGAATACTATACACAAAATAAATTATTGTATATAAATTATAATACAAAATATAATGTAAAATTTTTAAAATGTTTTGTAATATGTGTTTGCACAATGTAAACATAAAATTTTGTAATATACTATGTCGTTTTATCAAAAATCTTAATTGTGCATATTATTTGTACACCCAATTAACGTTGTTTACGGACACCTGGCTCGTTATTACATATTTTCGTTTTTATTTACGCAATCGTTATGAACTTTAAAAATAGGATTTCTTATGCTAAATAGAATTTTGACCCCAAATAAATGAATTTTTTACGTAAACAGGAGTCTTAATAAAAGGTTAACTGTGTAAGAGAATACCATGTGGCGCTAACTTTGCCTGAATAAATAAACTATTTTAATTTCACGTAATAAAACCATAACTGAAGTCCTTTAATACAGGAATGAGCGAGGAACCTACCGGCCATCAAGTTCATATTCGATTGAATGAAAAACAAATTTTATGCTCAAATATAAGAAGGATTCACCACTGTTATCTATATTATGGGTCTATATAAAAGTAACTCGTGAAAATGCTTAATGAAACTTCCGAGATGCCACGCCAATACAGTTAAACCTGGGTAGAAGCCTGTCCGGCTTCAACATCCTTTAGGGGAACATCCTTTGTGGGAAACACATTCTTACAAACATTAGAAGCCTGCTTCTCCTAAATAACTTATTTTAATGATTTAGGTGTCAACGATTGCCTTGAGTTTTAGTTTTACAATAATGTTTTAAATTTTCAAAACTATTATTCTGCTAGGCATACGAGTAAACCTAACCTAAAGTTCATTTTTTCCATAAGCTTAACATTAGGAATGTGTTTGTTTAAGAGTTAGAGAGTTAAGAGGTTAAGAGTTTGTTTAAGGGTCAAGAGTTTGTTGTTGGTAAAGAGTCATGTGAGTGGGAGTAAATACTGTACATTCAGTTAGCAAAGACACAGGCAAAGCAGGATGCAGTAAGATCCATGATCTATACAAGGTTGACATAGTGGTTCGTTGCAGATCAACTTGGTGTTGTTTATCAACATCGTGCGGCTGCTTTTGTCCAAGCTGATGGCCGCCATATCTGAGGAGTCCCGCAGGTTTAGGTACAGGTAATGAGCATGTCATAATCACGTCCATTCATAAGCCAAGAGTAGCAACAATTATTATTTGATTTATTTTTTGACATAAAACAGCCATGATCAAGCCTATTTAATAGGTATAAATGGCCAACTATATGTGATTCAAAACTATTTAGCCTATCCATTATCTTATACCAAAATCCAATATTTAATCGACTTCATGTATTACTTTGTTGAAATTCACTTAGGTTATTTTCTATTCAAACAAAATTAGCTAAAACTTATGCTTTCATTATCATTATCTAATCTAATAAAAAACATAGTTATATTGTCTATTAATGTTTAGCCTTTTTACAGTTTTTCAAATGCTTAAGTTTATGCTCTTTTAGCTTTCTGATTTTCTAGAATGTTTTTAATTGTTTGATGGTATTTCATTTTTTGTCATTGGCATCCCACGTCGTGTACAACAACATGTCTTGGATGTACCACGAAAGCATATTTTTACAGTAATTCATTGCTACGTGTGTTTTCAGTATGTTGTATGTTGTTGTATAGTGAGTTTCGCCTCTTCAGACACTACATCCTGCTTTCATATGGAGGACGTGACTAAAGTGACGTCCACGTGGCTGCAGAATGATATAGATGCATGCTGTTAGATTAACATATTTTGGTTTTGTTAGGAAACTAAACTAGACCAAATATATTTTATAAAAACTCTTAAATATCTTAATTCTTCAATGTACAAGTATAGCGTAGAATGCGGTTAAATACGAAGGGCGTTCTAAAATGAAGAACTGTTCTGTTGTAGACAATACGTAATTGGTTCGTGCGCAGGCCACAATGAGTGTGCGTGTCGTGTTTCAACTCTCTAGCTAACCTTTACGGTTCTGTTATGTGCTTTCAAAATGATCAAGAGGAGTAGATTTGGCCTAACTCAGTGTCTACAACAAAACTGATCTTATTTTTCGAACGTACTCCGTATCTGGCCAGTTATTAAGAATAACAACTTTGCTGAGATTATTTCTTATCCAAACACAAATTTCTGAGTCCACAATCAGAATTTGCATGATTGACACTAATCGTAGCCTATATGACGTGTGTTTGCCAGTGTGTTGCGTGTGTACAGGAGGTGGGCCAAATCTACGTTGGTGCTCGTGCCACTGTTTGGTGTTCACTACATCGTATTCCTCATCATGTCCTACATCGGTGTGGACGAGAGTGTCGAAATAGTTTGGCTCTTCATTGATCAGCTTTTCACATCATTCCAGGTTGGCATTACGTTGCGATACTCTTATAACTAATAATGTCGTAAATGAAAGTCAAATGTAGTACATTTTATTTACCCGAGATTAACTAAAGTATTTTTAAATAAATAGTATCATTGGACTGACATATACATTCTTCCTTATGTAATTTAAAATTTACATCCCTTTGGGAAATAGATTAGATTATAGATATGACTAAAGGGAATGTCTTCAGTTTATCTAAACGGTTTGATTTCTATATATATTAAAAATTCAATACAATAGCTCTAGTAGTTTCTATGGAAACCACTTCCACTGTACTTTGTTTTGCGTCACACAACAACGCTAACATTCCCTCCCACCACAGCTTAGAGACATATTCATGTCAAAAACTACATACCTTAAATAAAACTATCATATTATTAAATGTTAGTTAAATAATTAACTAACAGCCTCAAGCCTAAAAAAAGCCTCAAAACAAATATATCCACTCTCAACTCAAATGAAAATTTTGATAAAAACAATATTTTTTCCATATGTTATGTCAAAGACAAAAGTCATATTGGATATATTTTGTCCCTTTGTTTTGAAGGGAGAAAGTAAACAATTTATACATAAATCTTTAATTAACTGTTAATATGTCATAAAAACTACAAACATCATAAAATCATAAAGAGCTTCAATTTATTATTTGTACTCGTACTTTCCTTTTTGGGATGTTGTGTTCAGCTTTTTTGAAATATTAGACGTGGTAGCTCCAAACATACGTCTCAATCCAAATACTCATTTTAATGACATTGGTTTTGCATCTTTTCGCAAAATCAATCATATTTACCTTTAATGAGTTATACAATATTCTAATACTTAAACAGTTGAATCATATTTCATAAACTACATTGAGTCTTACGTAAAACGCTATACATTCTGGAGTTGAGCTCATGTACCACTCACTATAAATGGAATATAATTGTATATACATATTACCTAAATCACTTTAATACGTTTGGGTGTTGTATGATGACATTTTAGAATTATAAAAATTAAAGATGCATTGTTTTTGAATTTTATCAAGAAAAATAAAAACCTAAATCAGCTGTTTCGGTTAACTGCAGATACAAAAATGTCCATAACGATAAAAGAACAATTTTTAGGGTTGTAGGAGGAAAACCAAATTTTTCCCAGCCTGGAGACCTTCGCAAATCAATTTCTCGTGGCCAAATACCCTATACCACACAAAAACATCTTAAATCCTTGCACAGAAATAAATGTTGCTTGAAAAAGCTTGTTTTAGAGTATAAGATTAAGTAAAAAGCTTAATACGTTTTTTAATAAATTCTTTAGGGATTTCTGGTGGCGATTCTGTACTGCATACTGAACGGGGAAGTAAGGTCGGAGATAGGCAAGCAGTGGAGGGGGTTGCCGCTGTGGCGGGCGCGTGCTGCATCTCTCCCCCTCAACATGTTCCCCCACCGAGGCGGCCACGAGTCTGCGTCGTACCTGGGCCGGATGTTGGGTCGCCATCGTGCCGGCAGACGGCGTGGCAACGACTGCAACAGAGAAAGTATGTCTAGAATATTCATCTATCAAACTAAAACGTGTTCCAGGTTAAATTGTTGATGATTTAATGAATGGATATAAAATTATCAATGGAAAGAGATTAATAATGCACGACATGATCCTTACATTTTGTAGATACTTTATTCGCCTCAAAAATAAAAAAAGGTTCATTGGATTAGTTTTATAACGCTTTAGTGTTATTCTCCTCAAATGCTGGCCAAATAATGCCCTATTTTTACTTGTAAAGGCCATTTTCAATTTTTTTGTTTTAAAACTATTTTAATGTTTTGTTGAGGCGTATTCTGTTGCCAATAAATGGAATAATTAAAATTTAACTTTATGCTATCAAACAATAGTTATTATCTATAAAATGTTTTTGTTAGTAGTGTTAGTATTAGTTTATGTTCTTTGTTTTTTGTTTAGCAATATTTTGATAATAAATAGCAATTGTAAAAGTTCAACCAGCTGACATGAATCTCATGGTGTTGAATATATATAAATTTATATTTAGGAGTCTCAAATCAAACATAAAATTAAATTTGTATATAAAAGAATTTTGTATATGCTTCCTGAATTGTATGTTGATTCAAACAACTATATTACAGTGATTTGTAGTCATTAAACAAAAATATTTTTTATATATTTTATTCAATCCAGGAAGCATATACAAAATTCTTTTATGTACAAATTTAATTTTATGTTTGATTTGAGACTCCTAAATATAAATATATATTCAACACCATGAGATTCATGTCAGCTGGTTGAACTTTTACAATTGCTACTTTTTATCAAAATATTGCTATACAAAAAACAAAGAACATAAACCAATACAAAAACGATAAACATACAAACTTTACTAATGTTTAACAATACCGCTAATTTATAACAAATCTACACTTAAACTGAGTTAGTAAACTTTTACTAACAAATTTTCTGAGTTATTTGTAACGGAAAGCCAAACGGTGTCATTTAAAGCGTTGCTCTGCTGTTCATTTCAGAAGACATGTGTGCTACGACCATGATGTCCAGTGTGACCAATGACAACCACGCCGGGTCGATATCTCTCCCACATATATGACGATCCTCTGGTAAGAGTCATATGGCCTTGAACTAACATTTTACTATTAATAATATCACTTTAAATGTGAAACTTTAAAGTGAAATTTAAACTAAACCAGCGTTAAATTAAACATTAACAAAGTATTTTTAGGAACAAAATTAAATATTCTATTGTTTCTTTAGTTTAAGAAACATTAATATTTATTCTGTTTCAGAGCTCTAATCATGATCTAATCCTGGACTTCAAACAGTTATTGGCACAAAATACCATCAGGATTCTTTTGATATTTTTCTACTGAGGATATAAATGTATTGTTTATGTTTATCTCAATCAATAATTCACGAATATTTTATCATTATAAGTACTATTAAGGTTCAAAATGTGTTCTATATTTTTGTACTTTAATTAGATTATGTAGTTTTTGTTACAAATCTTGAGCAGGGAAAATAATCTTGAAATAACAATGTAATATTTTTCCACGAATAGTAATGTGAAGATATGCAATGTCTTATTTATAGTTGTATCGCGAGTACGCAAATTTAACATAAAAATATCGTTTAAGAAAGTTTTAAGACAATTTTCAGGCATATTTAAAGTACACGCTATTTAAATTTAAAATGTTATATCAATAAAAACTGTGTGAATGAACCATTACGATGGTATTCTCCACAATCCAACATTCTACAACGGAACTACGAACGTAGACCGAAGACTACATTCACCTTGACCCCTTGTTATGTGCTTTCATCAGCATTTACATGTTTTGAATTTCACAAACTATCAGTACAATATTTCACTTTTACAAGTCAAGATAAATGTTCCACTATTACAAAGCTCTGATATTTGAACCGTTTGTTGTAAAATGTTATCCTTCTGTAGATAACCTTTTTAATATTGTGGTATTTGTTTTAGCAAAGTAGGACGAGTATTTCATGATGAAGAAAAAATATCCATATTTGTCACATTCACTTTGGAATTTTTCTTGAAGTTCAAAATATTTATTATTAAGTACATGAAATTGTTTAAAGCGTTATATGTTTATGTTATACAGTGTTTTAACATATATTTTTAACTATACAGCACCAATCTTACTCCTTCACGGATAAAAAAGAGTAGTTATGTTCAGGTGATCTAATACTCGTCCTCGATTAACTCAATGGCTCATTATATTAATGGCAATTTATTTATATTTATTATTGGGTAATTTATTTCTGTGCGTATTTGATTATAACCCTCTACTGTAACAAATATTCATTCAATGTCTTTCGATACTGCCCATATACCTTTAGAGGTACTGAGTGGTTGTTCTATGTAACATGTTTTAAGTTAAAATTTATTGAGCCGTGTCTTGATAAAAATGAGCTCAATTAGGCTGATATTATAAGTATTTTAATATGTTAGTTTAATAAGTAAGTTACTGTGTATAGTATTGGTATTGGTATTTTTCATTTGAATAATATATTTACATTGTATGATTATAATAGTAATATAACAAAGTAATAACATTTTTTATATTTTTATAAATTATGTATGTATTTCATTAGCCTTTTTATTAGACTTTCTGTATTCAGAGTGTGTTTATTGGATGTAAACTTTCTCGTTATTCTACGGGATTCTCTATACGTAATTTTATCTATTGTTATTTTTTGATAAACTATAAGACCTTTTCAAAACCATTCCACTATCGATTGTGAGTGGAATGTTGTGTTTTGGTGAAACGAACCTGAGTAAGCGGAGGCCCTGGTTCGGATACAACGAGTCAGTAATGCTATACTCAGTATTTCAGTAATACCAACCTTGAACTGTGTCGGCCCACCCCTACCCCTGCTTCATACGTCCAACGCACGCACATTCACGTTGTTTATATGGGAGTAAATACTGTTGGTAAAATGGCTGACATATTTAAAAATCAGATCCTTTTTATTTAAAAATGTTTAATGGAAATTTAAAATAATAATTTAATATGTTATATACAATACTCTTGGTTTACCTACTTAGTTTGGGTTGGGGTGCGAACTCCCGAAAACTGTGCTTTTTAATGCCTCATAAACCATCCTCTAAAATCTGAATTTTTTTTATCTCGGAAATTTTTAATCGATTTTCCATAACACACTAAAAAGTGAGGTTTTTATTTTTTTAGTATTGGAGGGTAAAACAAACGAAAAATATACTTGTTACATAATTTTTATTTGGGTTTGTTAGAACTATTCTTATGATTAAAATGTTTTAAGGCCACAGACACTATAATGTAGCTGTTTTTCTAAAACGGATCCTTGTAGACAATCTAGATGGATCAATAATCGTTGAATGTTACACGTTAACAAATGTTTGTGATGTTTACGTACATCTGGCAAAACTTTTAATTATTATATTAAATGTTTTCATCCAAAGTTGTCGTAGTAAAAGAATAACGTATTGCTGGAATTATTTACAATTCATATTGTATCAACATGTACAATTCTAACCATTCTTCTACATTTTAGTTTTTGGATAGCAGGAAATGTGATGAGGTTTTGTAAATAAAAGTTTTAATGACACAAATATTTTTATTCACTATGCCTTATATTTTAGTGAATTTATTAGGCCTTAGACTAAAAGTATTTAGTGTAAAAATGTTAAAAAGGGTTTATTCAAACAACGCCTAAATGGATAAAAAAATCTATAAGAGTTATGGACAGTTCAAAATTAATTAATTGTTATATCAATTTAGTTCTGTTAAGTTCATTGCAGAATTTGACCAGCAAATATAATACTTTCAATATTCTATCTCAAATTGAAACATATTAAAACAAACATGTACAATTCTTCATGTGCTTATTCCTCTCTTTCGTTTTAAGTCATTTCAATGTAATACCAAAATTTACACCTGAACCTTCAATGCTCAGAAACTTCAAAGATGTATTTTATAACCAACAACAATAATAGTATGAATATAGTATATATAATACTGTATTTACATATAATTAATTCAATAAATATTTATAACCAACAATATATAGAATAAAAAATAATATATATTATAGAAAAATGATGAAGACTTGCATATTTATATCAAAAGCTAGTGAACATATTTCCAAAGAACAAAGAAGCATTTCTTGAAATTATATAAAATTAACACAAAACAAACACCAACACGACAAAAACAAAACACCCACCACCACACAAACACCACACCACCACAAAAAAACGAAAAAAACCAGAAAACACACAACGTACACAAAAAGAATCACAAATAATAATAAGTTAATAATGATACTTGTAGCAGTTGTTCACAGTTTGGTTGAATTTTAAAACATTGTTGCTGTAATGTAATTCTATCTTGGTTAAAATTGAGGGATCTTAGTTTAAACCTAATTGGAATGAGACAAATTTGATTTAACTGTGTAGAATTGTAAGGTATATTTCTCAACAGCTTTAAATAATCATTCAAATATGTAGCGCTGGAATACAGCTTAAAGAAAAAAAACTATTCTGTAAAAAGGAAAAGGCTATTGGAAATTATACAGTAATGATACTAGGAAACTTATAAAACAATGAAAGTAATATATTTACATAAAACTTAGGATTTCAATCTTGGTATTTTTTTATTATTTTTTAAGTTTTTAGTACGGTTCTTATTTTTTTGTTTTAATCGATATTTTTCATCAGCACAACTCTTCAGATGTCAACCAAAGTCCGTATCCGAGGTTTCATAGATTATATTGTTAGTTATTGTCTCAATAGTCTATAGTTATTGATGATAACGTCATGTCTCGTATAGTGTGTACACAAGTCCAGATTGGCTCCAATAATTTTGACTTTTAATAACTGATTCTGGCATATACTGTGTTGAGAAATTAATTAAGTTAATGAGGTTCATCAGAGTAATACAGCCTAGAGTTTATCAGTTTCAGTTCGACATAACTTAGAACTAGTGATTAACTCTGAACGGAGCGATAATGAGGTTATTACAGTGTACCGGACCGTTCTACCGCGTGGCTGGATAACCTGTTTTGTGTTCGAATAGTGAAATTGACTATGATAAGGGAAATAAAATGCCGAGCTCCGAAAATGATAAAGTGTATGTTAAAACTACTCGTTGACACCTGAAACTCGGTCCTTGTATGCAGAAGCCAGGTCCTTCCGGATGGATAACAACTACAGGTACTTCTTGATAAAAGGCGGTAAAATACACCTTCGTGAGAAATCAGACAGCTTCGTCATCTTTATTAGTGACCATCAATATTTACAGAATCTTACTAGGAGGGCGCAGCACAATGGGCATCCCACTGCAAACGCATCCAAAGCAGCGGATCCAAGCAGAGCAAGGGTGAAGGGCGATGTCAAAGCTGTGAACGCACCAATCAGTGAGTCTGGACTGTATGGTAAACTTCTTGCAGCCCACTAAACATTTTTATGTTTTACTAGGCACCTATTTTTTAAAATAATTTTTCATATAAGTATGGATGTGAGTATTTGATTTCTTCTTCAGTAATGCAACAGTAGAAGTAATTTAAGGAATTTAAAGAGCGGTTCTCTGTTTTGTATTACGTATGTTTAAAGCTATTGAAGTTTTGGGTAAAAATCATTTATTTGGAAAGAGAAAATAGTAGTAAATAGTGTACCCATTACTTAAATATCTTACTGATTCTACTCCTTAAGAGTATTAGCTGAACTCCCGTTTATACAATCATATACAGATAGGATGTTTTATTATTAAATTCAAGATAGGTTGGGGAATGAATTTGTATGGTAACAGATTTCTAATTAATTGATCCTTAATAATTAATTGATGTCATATACTGTAAGGTATGTAAATTGGTGTGGTTAAATAGCTCCTTTCATTTTTGTACGAGATTAAATATTTTTAATTTTATACTATTTATGACCAGTTTAAACCTTTATACAATTTATAAACGTTTAACTCATATATAAAACAGTTTGTTCGGTATGTTGTATAAAAAATTATTTGTTTACATTTAATTTTCTAGTTGGTTTTACATTTGCCATATGTACTGTTGGAGCCTATGTACTATATCTTTGTATTTTTTTTCAAAAGGTATCATATTTCCTTTAATTTGCTAAGTATAGTATTTTTTGTGTACGTATTCATGAAAGTATTTTCCTTTATTTGAATTTATTTAGTCACGAAGAATAAACTAAACTTATACTATCAAAATGTCAGGGGATTAAAAGCTAAACTTAAAGAATTTTGTTTGAATGTATGTAACTCGTCGTGTGATGAGATATGTCTTACAGAAACATGGTTAGATGATGAAGTGTCAACATTGGAACTTTTCCCGGGGTCTGAGTTTGTTGTGCATAGGCGGGACAGATTAGTGGCCCAATCAGGCAAGCAACAAGGTGAAGGCGTTCTTATCGCTGTGCGACAATATACATTCCATTAGATATCAGATTCCAATAAAGAAGATATTTGGGTAAAAATCAGCAATGATATTGCTACAATTTATAGATGTTGTTTGTATTATTTACTGATCGTTCAGCATAAAATTACTTGTAGTTCTTTCAAAAAGTTGAATCATTTTATAGTAGGATAGATACAAATGTATCAATTTTAATAGTTTGGGATTTTAATCTACCTATTTATGGCAAAAGCTTTGATCTTAATTCTGGCAGTAATATAACTCGTGAAATGCAATTATTCATGAATATTTATGGTTTTAAAATGTTTAACGATGTTTGTAATTCTGTGAATGGGAAAACTTTAGATTTAGTTACAGTATTAGTAATTTAGATATCGTGGAAATCATACTCGATGACGACCATCTGGTGCATCATAATGCTTATCATCCACCGGCGTCAATCTTTTTCAATTTTAGAATTTCTCAAAAAAAGGTTAAAAATGACAAGGCTGAGAATGAAATGCGTTTCGTAAGGCTAATTTAGATTTCCTGTATAGATTATTAAATAATATTGATTGGTCTGTGTTTTTGAACCAGGATGATCCTGAGATTTCAGTCGGCATGATTTAAAAAAAGGTTTATTTAGCATTAGATAGTTCTTTGCCGAGATAAAAGAAAAAATCAAAATACCCGATTTGGTTTACTAAAAATGTCATTTCTCAAATAAAAAAAGATTTCATAAAAATTTAAAGATATCTTGTAAGGTTGAGGATTTAATTCTGTATAGAGAGTTTCGTAATTATTCGAAAAACGCTATTAATAAATCAAATAGGGAATATGTTGATCGTATTTTATCTGAAGTAGGTCAGGAAGATGTTGAAAGAATTGTTTCCTTCCTCAAAGACAAGCGTGATAGACATATTGAAGGTGTAGTTATTTCGAATAGAGGTAATGGCTGTGATAGTGGGAAGTCAAAATCCAATGCTTTCGCGGATTCCTTTGAGTCCGTGTACGAAAAATACGGCTCGTTACGTCTGCTGGTGAGGTTTTGCGGGCGCCTGTGTCGTCTGTTATGCCCATAGATTTTGAAATAAAAAAACGAAAGTGGCAATGGATAGGGCACACTCTGCGTAAAGATCAAGACGCAGTAGAAAAGCAGGCTTTGAGGTGGAATCCCCAGGGGCAGAGGAAAAGAGGAAGACCGAGAAAAACATGGAGGAGAACAATTGAAGCCGAAATCAGAGAGGTGGGGAAGACCTGGAGAGAAGTAAAGGCTTTGGCTGCCAATCGTGTCCGCTGGCTTTGTTTCGTGGAGGCCCTATGCTCCGCCAAGGAGTGAAAGTAAATAAGTCAAGTAAGTCAAGTAGTTAATGATAGTTTTATTCTTCGGATCATTAATTTTTACACACCAACATATTATAGAAGATCAAATAGCCTATTTCCTCTTAGATATTATCGTACAAATTATATTATGAACTCCTCCTTGAACCATATGCTTAGAAACTACGACAATATCTTACGCTGAATCCTGATATTGACATTTTTCTCTCAGTGAGCACAAATTTAAGGAAAAGGTTGCCACTTTGCTATCCAACCACCAGTAGATAAGCAATGTTATCATTTTGAAGAAATTTATGCTATTACCGTGGCATGTTATATTTTCTACATGCTATATTTTCTAGTCAATTTTGTTTTATTTGTTTAGTTATTTTAATTTTAGCAAATGATCAGGAATATGGACAATATTCGAGAATACTGTTTGAGGTGTTATTTTGTTATAATATTGTTTACTGTCATTGGAGATTTTATTTCTCTGTTATAGATAAATAAGTAAATATAGTAGCTAATATTATCAACTTGTTGAGGTTCTTTGATTCTGAGGAGGCTTATTCTGTTGTTAATAATTTAAACATTTCTAATTACCTGATAGTCATTATTCGTTGTAAGCACATGTAATGTAATAAATAGCATTATCATCACAATGGACATTCCTTAGGCATGACTGAAACTCTTAACCTCTTAATAGTTTTTGATCTTTTATTACCAATCTTAACAATTTTACTATAACTTTTTTGACACAGATATTTTAAAGAGTTTTACTGTGATTTTATATAATTTTTAAGTAAATGTTCCTTTTTCTCAATTTTTAAGCTATATTGTGTTAAAACGTAGGAGATTAACTCTGTGTAACCTCTAACTCCACCCACGCTCTTATCATATGCTTTAAAGCTATTTAAATTATCATTTTAGGTTGTAAAATAAAATTGATTGTTTCAAAAATAATCATCCTATTTCGTAAAATAACAAAAATATAAATTTAAATTTTAAAACAAATAAATAGTATAAATGTCACAATGGGTTTATTATTTGTAACAATATAAGTGTTGAAGAATAAGAATTTTAGGTACTCAAATAAATATGAAATATGTTTTTGTTACATATGTACAACTTATTACAACCATACAACTGGATTATGTAGCTTTAAAAGGAAAAAAGTGCGTGTCATAACTATAAAGGATTTAACATATTTAGAATTATGTTCTTCTATACATTACAAAACTGATTAGGCCTATTTATTTCAGGCAGATTCTATTGAAATCTTAAAGCTAGCAATACTCAGTTACCTTTCTCATTATTTAGTTCAAAGTCTCGAAAATCTTAAAACCCTGGTAATCAAGGTTTTTGGATCATCCATGTCAAACACAGACGCTATGTTAAAACGTTAGTTTATTGTCCTGGCCATTCGTGACCCAACACCTAATTATGGCTCTCCGGCATTTCCAATTAGGTCTCTGGCTTCCTGTTTCGTGATATCTGGCTAAATCTTAATTACTTTATAAACCATAGATCTTTGTGGTTACGTGCTCTGAAATTTGAATCCAACCCTAACATGAACATCATTTATAAAATTATTTATCTCAATTAAATAGGATATTCCCCAATTCCTCATTTAAATAGGATAACTATTTAGGGAAAATTAGGATTTTCACCAATATTACACAAAATCCAAACAGTTAAATAGTATAGGTTTTATTTGAGGTTAACAGAAAGTACCAATACAAACACTTAAATCTTAAATTAATTTCTGTCAGTTAAATAAAACATGTATTCGTCAACTTATTAAAAGAGGTTTTTATTGTAATACGAGGTCAAGATTATCCTCTAGAAAGATAAACTTTGATGGAGTATCTACAGCACTTAATTCGTAAAACAACATGTACTCTACTACAATCTTTATGGTGGTGCGAGAAAAAATCTACTATCTTAAAAACATAATTTCAACGTTTATTTGTTGATTGTAGCATTAATATGCTCAGACGTAATTTGTTCAAGTTGCTAGTGAAAACATTTCCAGTTACTGGGTGATTAATTTTGCGTTTTTCATGCAAGAAGTGTGGGAAAACTACTTACGCTTAGGTAAAAGGTAAAAATTATTTCTCGCTTATTTAAAATAATTTGATAAAGCTCATACAGTATATAAAAGTTTTATCACGTATACGTATGCAGTCAGCATAATAAGTTAAGTTCTAAAAGTCTAATAATTTCTATGCTGAAAATACGAACATGTTTGTTCCTTGTCGCAACAAAACTACACAGGCTTCTCTTATGTAGAGAAAGTAAATTGATATACGAGTAGCTTCCTTATGTGGCTCACTCCGATTAATAATAGTTTGTATCATGACAAATCATTCCTAACCCCATGGAAATTTGCTCAGTTCTGCTGCTATCAGGATATTTATCGTATTTTTACGTGTTTGCCTAATATCCTTCTTTCCAAATAACCCGAAATTAAATACAAAGTTGAGGGATGTCCTATGATTCCGGATGAATTTTGAAATACTTCTCATTATAAGACGCTAGTTTCAGAAGAATTCTAATTTTTGATTTTCTTTATTGTTAATTTCTGAATATTTTGTTTTTTATTTTACGTCATATATTTTCTACTTTACATTCATTTGTAAAATTAGATATTTAAATATGAACACAATAGTAAAATAAATAATAATAGACGATTCTTACTATTTAGTGTTTCCTTTGATTTTGGCTTTTTTAAACAGCATCGCTTCGAAATATAGCATAGTTTAATATTTACAATTAAGGATTTTTAAACTAATGTCTGAAAAACGTTTAGACAGACACTTCATAATCAGTTATCTTTAATTAGGGACGTTAGAAAACTTGCTTGGAATATCTAATCGCCAATGACTCTTGGGGTGATTTGTAGACACATACAACGCTATCTTTTTCCCTGAATAAAAGGAACCTCTCTAATAACAGGGGTTGTTTTAATTAATGTAATGTAAATGTAATAGCAAACTGTCATTAATATCCTACTTTGAAATAAAAGTGTCGATTTATGATCTCAAGATGATTCAATATTTAGAAAGGAAGATAATATTTAAGATATAGAATTAGTAAATTTTGATTTAAAATCATGTAACTTGACTATTTCCTCTGAAACTTCTCGGAAGTTGATTATTTGGGTTAAGTACTTGATGAGTTTTTCGTTGGAAGCACATCAAACTTCTAAGTTGTTCTAAGTGCTATACTGAAAGTGCTGAAGTTTCTTATACGTGGAGTACATTTATTCAATCAGTATAAGCTATATTCAAACGTACTGAAGAACAATCTGATGTATTAAGCTTTACGAATTATTCAGTGAGAATCCCAAATGCCGGAACAAGCACGGAATTTATTGGGTAAATAAATATATAGGGGGAGAATGGGAAAAGTTCTGGTATGTTAAGCAGTCAGGTTTATAGTTTCGGTAAAAATTCTGAAACAATTTTAGGGGTTGTTATACAGGATTTATATAAAATCCTGCACGGGTTTGATATTTTCTAAGGAACAACGGATAAATCAATAATAAAATTGATACATCAAAACTGAACATAAAAATCTACCTTTGAAGGAACTACCATGTTTATGCTACATCACACAAGGAGGGGACGTCCTACAAGGAGTCAGTAGAAATCTTTTATAAAAATCTTAAATCTTAATTAGAAGCATAGGTAAATATGCATCTCAAATTAAAGTTCTTGATTAGTGGAATTCAATGGCGCAAACCGGAACTCAAAAGAACAACGGAGCGGGAAGTAGCAGTCATTTAAAATGTTTTTAGCAACTTTTATTTTTAGAAATAGCAAATAGCAATTGCAAATTTTAGCAATAGAAACATTTAGGATGGCTTAATTTCTTTGAATCGATTAAGGTAGTGCAGCCATACTTGAAACAACGTTACAGAATATGGGAAAGTGTTTTGGTCGTGATCAGCTACCACCTCAGGGGGTTGGTCAACCAGGAGTCAGAAAATATTTGGTTCCGCATAAATTGTTCCTCTATCCACTGACAATAGCGCAAGCACTAACCAAAGCACATAAAAGTATGTTAAATAGAAGTGACTGCATATCGGGGCTACCCCAATCTCCACTACCTATCTATTCTATATATATTTGATTTTTGGTATAGATAAATCCAAAAATTCTATTCTATAGATATTTGATTTTTGATTGTGGTTATATTTATACATTATTCCATTTATGAATGAGAACAATGTGTGTAGCCTTTGTATTAGCCATTGCATCTAGCCAGTGTGTGTAGCCAGCGTGTGCAGCTAGCGTGTGTATTCGGTGTGTGTAGCCTGTGTGTAGCCAGTCTGTGTGGCCAGTGTGTCAAATCAAATAATCATGTTTTATGAATAATAGGATAAATGATACATACATTATAGAATACACATATTACATTATATGTATAAATATTAACTAATGCGAATTTCCACATAACAAAGCTGAATGAGTCGTTTTAGTCAAATTTTGAAAAATAAAACATAAAAAAAGATTGATTCACATAACACAAAAAAAAAAAAAAAGTATTTTGTGGAAATAAACTTAAAGCTGCCTATATAATAAAATTTAATATGTATAAAAAGATATTTTTTTTATAAAAAAAAAAATAAAATAAATAAATAAAATGGAATTAATCGATTTAGAACAAAAAAAAAACAAAAAAAACAACTCTACAATAAGCCATTGTGCGAATAATTATGTAGTGTAATGTATTATGGGATATTATAATTATAATTTAAATTATTTAAACTAGCTGTGAGTGAACTTAAGTGAAGTCAAATAGCATTATGTTTTGATATTTGAGTCGCACATAGTGATTAACAATACTGAAAGATAAACTATTAAAAACTTCACAAAACAAATAAATTTGAGTGGATTGATTCACAATTGTCTGGTTCATCCTAAACCCAAATCAAACCAAACTCCTAAAATTTCATGGCGATCGGATTTTATAGTAAAGATATACCACAGCTGATTATTATAATAAATGTAATATGTATAAACATTGGATTTATTTTTTAAAACCAATATAAAAATAATTTTTCAGACAGTATATTACTCTCCAAAACCGTCTATTATGGGGAATAGCTTTCATTTTGTAAAGCACATATTTACTTCATAGTTTAACACTAATCAATGAATGGAAAGTAAACCAACATCTGTAGCTGTTAGTTTAATGGTAGAAATCAAATGTTTTGATTTTAGAGAACAAATCTAGTCCCCATAAGGTTAACATTAGAAATTTAAAACTTCATAATATGGAAACTTATGGAGTTTTCGAAATTTGTTTCACTAAAACCTAAAACCTTCTTCGACACAAACAGACGAACCTCCTAAAATTTCATGGCGATCGGATGAGTATTTTGGCGACGCATAAAGGACATATATACATACATTCATTTTTATATATAGAGATGTGAGATAAGTAAATTATGTGCCAATAGTTGTATGAGGAACACTAATATAAAAATAATTGTTTTCTCCAAATATACGCTCTCCTCGATACCTTTTTGTATCACTTACATCGATAGGTCCCATTCTATATGGTAAGCAACCTGTAGTTATAGGGCAAAAGTGGTTCGGATTCCACGTTAAACTGTAGGTCCCTTAGCTGCCATCGGCTGTTGGGCTATTATTTAACAGTCCTGTCTAAGAACATGTCAGCCTTAGTCAGTAACAAGACTACTAGATCGCGTCACAATCATCTTACATTCAATCCTCATTCATACTTGGCTTAAAATACCTACCTTGTGGTATGGTCGCCATTTCAAAATAATCTAATCTAATCTAGTACATATAATAGTTAAACAACAAATAAAACCAACGAGTTGTTATTAACAGAAATATTGTAATTCTATTTGTTAATCAAATAACAAAAGAGTTATTGAGATTTTATTGAACTCAACAAATAAGACTCTTTGGCTTAGCGATGATTTCCTGTACATTAAATTTGGGTGTTATGTATTTCACCCCCAAAAATTACACTTATAAAAAAGATAAGATAAAGAGTAATAGTGTTATATCTTAGATATAGCGTTTTGTATAGGCATATCTTATCTATTAATCATCACAAAGATATGTACTGTTTTGAAAATTTATTGGCTTATTCACGAAAAACATTTTCGGCACATGTACTACAAGTCTACACTTAATGTATGTAGTATACAAATTTGACGTTATACGATTTTTAAATAGGAGACATCGAATGAGTTGTTTGTGTTATAACTTCAAAGAAACTGTCAATTACACAAGGCCTGTAATGGATGAACGATAATGATCAGAGGAAATGAGTCCCTGGAGCGCCTGACGCAGATGCGCTGCTTCAACACTATATCACCTCGTCACTGACGCAGATGCGCTGCTTCAACACTCTATCTCCTCGTCACTGACGCAGATGCGCTGCTTCAACACTGTATCACCTCGTCACTGACGCAGATGCGCTGCTTCAACACTGTATCACCTCGTCACTGACGCAGATGCGCTGCTTCAACACTGTATCACCTCGTCACTGACGCAGATGCGCTGCTTCAACACTGTATCACCTCGTCACTGACGCAGATGCGCTGCTTCAACACTGTATCGTCTCGTCACTGACGCGGATGCGGTGCTTCAACACTATATTTCCTCGTCACTGACGCAGATGCGCTGCTTCAACACTGTATCGTCTCGTCACTGACGCGGATGCGGTGCTTCAACACTATATTTCCTCGTTACTGACGCAGATGCGCTGCTTCAACACTATATTTCCTCGTTACTGACGCAGATGCGCTGCTTCAACACTATATTTCCTCGTTACTGACGCAGATGCGGTGCTTCAACACTATATTTCCTCGTCACTGACGCAGATGCGCTGCTTCAATACTGTATCGTCTCGTCACTGACGTGGATGCGGTGCTTCAACACTATATTTCCTCGTCACTGACGCAGATGCGCTGCTACAACACCGTATCGTCTCGTCAATGATGTTACGGTATCCCTTTTTTTAATGAAAAGTTCCCTTATTGTTTACGCAAGAAATATTTTCATGATGGTGTAAGGCTTTCATTCATGATAAATACAGTTTAATAAAATTTATACTTATTGGAATGAATATTACTACAGTTAAATGGCATACTTATGTAATATACTTGTTTCTTGCAAACATTTTTAACACTGAAATTAAAAATTAACTCATGGGAAGTTCTTCAAACACATTATAAATAATTATGAATTTATTTCACATAACGAACTTCAAGTGTGCAGTTGGTGGGTTTTGTTCTGTACGCGGAGTCACAGCCGAGGTCAAACTACATCAGCGCCGCTGCCGCCGCCGCCGCATCAGCTGTTACATGCTTGGCATTCCGGGCATGTTTTAAATTACTCTTGGCTTCATCCTTGTTGTCAGGGAAGGATGTTTATTTTAAGTTTATTTTCTGAGAGAATTTTGATAAAACTAAGTTACTTGTAAAATCTACTTTCCACAAAATCTCATACACTTAATTTTCAAATATAATTTCGTATAAATGTTAACATTTAAGACTGTGAACGATGCTTTTTATTACTTTCTATCTCTTATCCATATATTATTTTTTTAAATTTTTGAATTTGAGATGAAAGTGGATATATCCGTTTTGTGGTCCCCTGAATCTAAAAAATTGGTTTCGATATGATGTCTGTCTGTCCGTATTGTGTAAGTGTGTGTGCGTGTGACTGTATGTTTACAGAGCCACAGCCTACCAAGTTGGTTTGATTTATGTTAAATTTGGTAAGGCCTATAAATATATTCACTGTATCTTCAGGAGGTTTTTTCATTTTTTTAATTTTTGATATTTAAGGGTAGTTCACCCCTAAAACCCCTTAAAAACGTGAAAAATCCAAATTTCTCTAACGATTTTGATTAAAATTTATTAGTTAATAGTGCATAGAGTACTAAATGATATGAAACCACCCGCATGTCTGTAACAATTACGGTTCGACAGTGGAGCCGATCACTTGAATGTCAAAAAAGTATATTATATAAGTTTTCCATGAAAACAATAAAGGTAAAGTATAATTTGACTGCCTTCATTAAGAACAGCTTAAAAATTACACAAATATTGAATTGCTTGTGGAAAATCCAATAAAGACTAATCAGCTTTCATTACTACAGCATATTTTTATTATGTGGATATTATATGGGACTTTACTGGTGTCCATCTTCTAAATTTTCCTCAAATTTTCTAAAAAGTTTTTTCCGTTAATATAGTGTATCTACTATAGTGCATCTACTATAGTACAACTAACTAACCATAATATTACAAATTGAACTAAACATCTGTTGAAATTTCACTTTATTGTACACACCCTTTATTATAACTATGTAACACTTTATGTCTTTAATAGGTCTTACATTATTAATACAGTCCAAAATGCAAAGATCAGGGGGGCATATTACCTGCAAATGTCGTTTTTGAAGATGTTGACTTTCGAAAATATAAATATATAAAATGAAGTTTTAAAAGTTTATACCTCATAATGTATTTAGTATCTAACTCCAGATTGTAACAATGATAATCACCCCTATTTTTTATGAATAATAATAATTTTATAATAAAATAACAAAATGGGGGATCATATGACCACTTTTTCCTCTAAATATTTCTTAACTATCAAAAGATTAGACTGAATTGAGTGTGGTTTTTCATTGTATTAATCGATACAATTGTAAATGAATTTTTAATGCTTTAACTGGTGAATGGAAAAATCTTCAAAAGTTCATCGTAAACATGTTTATATGTTGACATTCTGATGGGTCTTTAATCATATGACATTTAACGCTCGTAATTTGTAATGAGGTTTCCTCAACTGTCGGCTCCAAACTGTTCTAAATAATGAAACCCTAAGTAAACGTCTCTTCACTGTAAATACATTAGTTAACAAGACTGTTGTAAAAGGCTTATACAATCACCTTTCAGTAAACAGAAAACTGATATAATTATTCGTTGCAAGAGAATGTTTTTATCCAGGTATGAGTAGTAAAGATTCCTGCTCGTTATGTTTAAAAATTAAAGTTATCATCAAACGTTTGGTGTATTTGAAGATATATGAAAAAATACTTTTAATTCGCATAAAACCCGCCACAGTAATTCCATCCTCTATTCACTGAAACATTTTGTAAAGAAATCGGTAAGCTATAATACAAACCTTACTAAGTTTATTGATTTCTTCATCTCATATGCATTTCAACAATAACAGTTTTTAATTACAGTATATCCGAATTATTTTTAGTTCATTAATGCATATGGGATTGCACAGTATATCTCTAGGAATATTCCATTAATACTCTCAGTGAACTATTGAAATAGGGAGTAAAATGGTTCTTCTATTTACAACATTCAAATATACAATGGAAGATCAGTCAACTCACGTTATTAAAGCCGCTAGGCCAATAATAATCCTTTGATAGTTACAAACTCCGTGTCAATATCAACGGTTGCCCCTGGCCACTTTAAGCTAAAAATACTTTCCTTGATTCTGGTTCAACTATTTGTTTAACAAGAGTGCAAAAGATGTCATATCGCACAACAGGTATAAACCTCTTACCTCTATGGCAGCACGAAGCGTCAGCCGATTGTTGCCAGAACTTTAAGGGCGGCCATGACAGTTTGTACTCGTATTACACACAAGATTTTTTTCCTACGATAAAAGAGTCATTTAGGTTATGTTTGATTTTACCGTTTAGATAAATGTAAACATAACTTTTAGAGTCCGGTAACCTCAGTTTTATTGCGCAAAACCGGAAGTTAGTGTTGTAGGAACAGTGATCGTTTATCAGCTAACTTAGCGCATGCTATTGGTTAGTTTAATATATATTTGGAGTGTTCCGCGCATGTGATTAGCCGGTTACACGGATATGTACTGATTACGTTCTGCCAACAGTATGAAATGTTATGTTATATGTAAATGACTGTTATCCCGCGGTCGTAGGAAAAAATATATAATTACAATAATCAAAACTGGTTCATATACTAAACCATACCTATGAAGTCCACATGTTTCACAAAGATGATGGTAGTCCAAAAGTTACTATTCCAGTAAAATCAAAACTTGTTTTACTCTTTCTGATAATTTCTGTTTCATTAACTTTTTTCCACAGCTTATAAAAACATCGGAAATTTTAAGTCACTTGTTCAAAAATACTAGTCGTGATTAGTTACTTGACACAGTTGTACATATCGATATGCTATTTTTAGCTTAATATGCGGTATCAGATTTTATATTACTTTTTAAACGATAAATATCACTATAATTGAGTCACTCTTATAATAATTGAAAGTATTTGAACAATACAAATATATAAAGTACCTGTATTTATTGTGTAATAGGTATACAACACATAAAACCGCTGCATTATGTATAAATGAGAATAATAACCTGTTTTTATTTATCGGACGTCCCAGCCAATATCGGTTTTGGTCTGATAAGGGCCTGAGGACTTCCATCAACAGAATACTAAAAACTCTATGTTCACTTTCAATCACTTTTTAAAATAGTTATCGACTAACTATGGAAAAACTGCTTAAGTAAACAATCTTTACTCGTATTGTCACTTAAAATCAAAATCTTCAGTCAAAAATTTGGATTTAGATTTTCTCAATTCACTTTAGGTCAGAATAGGCCACTTCCGGTGTGTTTTAACAGTTGAATTAAACACTATCAGTATGATTTATTGAATATCATTTGATTTGTTTTCAGTAAAACCCATTTCCTCCGTCTTAAAGGCGTGGATAAGTTGTTAGGGCCACCCATTATGTTAACCTATAACATTATAAAGAAGAGGTGGTTTTAAATGTTTGTTTGTGGGTTTGTTGTGGCAAGTAAATGCGAAAAATACTGAACCGACCGGTTTGAAATTTTACACAAAGGTAGATCTTAAACTCATGCAACACATAGGCATACTCATTTCCTTAAAATCCTCTCGGGCTACGCCCTGTGAACGTCCTAAGTTTCAATGTTTACATTTTTAGAGAATGAAAACATAAAATTACTTGAATGTCAACAGCTGTGAATACTAAAATTTGACAGTTCGAGAAGAAGGAGAAGAAGAAGAAAGAGCTGCCGTGACCGTCCTAGGTTTCAATGTTTACATTTTCTAATGACAACATCCGTTTGCACTATATTTTGACAGTTCGGGAAGAAGAAGAAATAAAGTTGATTTTTCAGATAAATTGCTGGATCGAAATTAGTTAATTATTTGAAATAGCGGAATGGTAGATTTTAAGTTTTTTCCGACGACTGTCTTTATTACTGTACATTAATCCTTATCCTCTCCCAATATTTGACATATGTTACTTTGAAATGTTGTAGACACTCCTGTTTTCTCATTTTGTAAACATTGAAGAATTAATTAACAATAACTTAAATGTATCAGTAGAGCCTACACCTTTCAGCCTTTTTAGCCCGTGCGAAGAACGGGTACTTTGGCTAGTATGTAATAATTTAAATGGATGGTATAGTTACAAAAGGTTAGTTGTTATTGTATTATTTGAACATAATGTCATTAACATATGATATGTCATGAACATATCACGCTCTATTTTTTTATTTGGAACTTTTATTGGAATGCGTGTTAGAACGTGTCAGTACCATGTCAAATAATGCTACACAATCAAACCAAGTTTATGATAAAATTTCAACTTTTATTCTCAACCGTTGTGGGTCCTTCTATTGATGGGCTTAATATAAAATTCCCACAAATAGGTCCATCGCTATGTTTTAAATTACAGAGAGACGTCTTTATATTAAACGTCTACCAACTAAACCTAAATATAATGTAAACTCTATATCTATAAATAGAAAATGAAATCACCAATTCGAATATCAACGCTAGTAGCCTGATTCCATTCCCACAAACTGGTTATCGCCAGTGTTGATTACCATTTTGTAATCCTAAGCTGATTCCACCTTGTTTACTTTTTAAGGGGCTTATACCCAACTTTGATAATGGTAAATGGTCTTTTATTTAAAAAATAGCGTATGTATATATACATATATTAAAACAATGTGCTATTATGTAATGATAATTTATCATCATACTATGTAACAATTAAGTCTTTGGAAAACTATATAACTTTGAAATGAAAGGATATATCACAAGCAAATATGGCTTATCATTACTAGAAATTGTTAGATACCTATTAATGGAGTAAGTTGAAAATTTTAAAAGTAAGCATACGTTTATATGTACTCTCTATATCTTAATAAAGGTCTAACTCAAGTTAAAATAATCCAACAAACCCAACCTTGCTTGAAAGGTTGATGCAAAACAAGATGGCGGTGGTTTTAAAATGGAAAGTTATGAGCTTCACAATGCGGCCATTTTGTTTCGAACCGACCTTTTGAGATCCGGATTCAGATGTTGTATTCAAATAATTAAAGGGACCTACGACTTGATACCAAATTTGACAATTCTTATGCTACAACTTTCCTAAGGAATTTCCTCCAGGTAAATCCCTTTCAATAAAAATTCCTTTTCGGTAAAATATGATAGCCGGCTTTAATATAGCAAATATATTAGGAGTTAGGGTAAATTTTTAAGTAGCAGCTTTAGACGAATTTGTTATCAATTGCATGTCTTTTAAATTGGAATAAAACTCCAATTACAGCATAATTATACATAGGAAAAAGTTAATAAATATCACAAGTTAATCTTTCTTGGGGAAGGTACTGATTTGAACACACTTCATTTTAAAAAGGTAATTAATAGTAAATTGTCTTCTTTGTCTTTTTTTATTTTTAGCATATTTTCCCTTTCATTTACCAAATATCCACCATTTTGTTTTTACAATATTTTGTTTTATTCTAAGTCAAATTTATATATTTATTTACGGTTACAATAAATTTCCAAAACATGTATTTCGGATAGCTATTTTCAAAATTGCAACAGTTTGAAATTGTTAGTATAAAATAACATGAAAATTAGTGAATTTATGAAAAAGGTACCAAAGTAAAAAATTATTATTTGTAGGAAATGCAAATCTAATAAGATTTCAAACGTCCAATCGATCCAACATTGGCAAAGTCATTACATTCATTAGGTCTGTCATAAGAGTTAAAATTACGTTTAAAGAACGGCACTAAGACAAAACAGCAATATCCCCGTCACAGAAGACCTACGTACTCACCGAATTTCCTAATGAATAATAATAGGTTTGATCAATATCCGTAATAAAACAGTTTGCCTATTCTCCATAAGACTAACATGGGAAAGAGTATGCCGGTTTGCTGCTTTGAGGGATACTGAAAGTAGACGTTTCTAACGAAAACAATTTTTATTTAGAGCATGTTACCAAGTTTCATATACATCTGTCCATAAATAAAAGAGTTTGCCTATTATCTATATGATTAACATGGAAAAAGAGTATGCAGATTATCTGCAATGATAAACACATAAACTACTATTTTAAGCATAATTAGATGGATCTCAACCACATGAAAGCTAAATACAAAGTTTCATCCAAACCTATTGGTTGATAAGGGAAGTATTAATTTTTCCTTATCCTCCAAAATATTAGCATTAGATCCCCGAAACGCCATGTACTGTCTTTAGATTTTTTAATATCTCGGTAACCGTTGGAGATAGAGCAAAACTTTCAGGAACTAAATGATATAGTCTTTTGAATTAGTTCTAATGGGGAAAGATAAAATTTTAAATTTTAGAAAATGACATGAGAAAAACGCAAAAAAACATTTTTAGGGCACAAAACCCCCAAAATTACCCGTTCTCTCTCTCTCTCTCACACACACACACACACACACACACACACACACACACACACACACACACACACACACACCACACCACACACACACACACACACACACACACACACACACACACACACACACACACACACATATATATATATATATATATATATATATATATATATATTTATCTAGTATTATTTATTATTTATTATTTAGTAGTATATTTATTATTGTAATAATTAATTTGCTAAAAATGAAATGCTGAATAAGAAATTTACAAAAATGTTTCACTTGTTAAGTACTGTGATTGTCCTGGATTTCTACAAAGCCTTCTGCAACCTACGCACTGGAACGTTTTAATAGCGAGTTCTGGTAGGATCTGCGTTTGTTGAACTTTGTATTTGCAATGCAAATCAGTGATCTTTTAATCCATTTGAATATCCAACGAAATTCTTCGACGTTATATTGTTATGATTCTTATCGAAAACTAACCTTTAATCTTTTCAAGTAAACGACGAGTAATTGTATAGATCCGATAGAATAGTATAGAAGTGAAATAAACTAAACCAGTTGTGATAGTAAATAATGTTCATAAATGAATGCTAACACATTCTAGTTGTGAACTAACGAACTAAAGCGATATATCACGACAAATAACAACAAATAAAGTTGTTAGTAAGTTAATGATGAAAACGCAGGCACTGACAAAATGGCTACAGGTCATTTCCATCTTATCAAAGACTGTGACGTCGGTTTATTTGGTCACATGTGAAAATGATTGGATTTTTAACTTTTACTCCGGGATGTGTTGTGACCCAGGGTTATCTGACGATGAATTTATAAAAAACGTTTCTGTAAAAAATTAAAAGGATTTAAAATATATCATTGAATAAGAATTCATCATGTTACAAGTATCTGGAAAAATAACATGTTACTGATAAATTATTTTAACATTGAAAACAGTTGTTTGTAACTGCAACTGATTGATTATAGCTAAAATAACTATTAAAATATTGTAATATAATGAAAGATTTTGTACTAAAACGTATCACATTCTCTGTCAAAATATAGGCCCCCTACAACTTTCAACCCATCACTTTCGGTTGCTCTGGATTATTCTATATTCTAAACCTTTTTAAACCTAAATAATTGAGGTTGAAAAAAACTAATTTTAACTAACAATAAGTATTCCCAAAATCTAAAAAATGTATTTTACTTTCGGGCTGAACCGTTTAAAAGGTATATTAATCTCCTGTGACGTATCGAATCTTTCATAGATAGTTTTTATCGATTGGACGTTTTTATAAAAGTGTTATATTACCTAAAAGTTTCAGAACGCCGATTAGAAACGTTGTTTTCGATTTTATGAGTTAAATTACACGTAATTTCCTTCTCATTAAAGTACCTGAACAACAGTTTTTTACAGTTAAGTTTGTTTGTTGTTTGTTACAGTATAGATTTTATATTTATGAAAAGAGAGTATTTCTCAGAGAACTTTTCTCTATATATAAAATTGAATGTATGTCTGTCTGTATGTCTGTATGTATGTCCTTTATGCGTTGCCAAACTACTCATCCGATCGCCATTAAATTTTAGGAAGTTGCTCTACATGTGTCCGGGAAGGTTTTAGTGAAAAAATATTTTCGAAAACCCCATAAGTTTCCATTTTATGACGTTTTAAATTTCTAATGTTAACCTTATGGAGAGTAAGTTTGTTTACAAAATGTCTGCAATGAAAACATATGATTTCTTAGCTACAGCTGATTGGTTTACTTTCCATTAGCAATATGTTTTACTATCCAATGCCATCTGAATTATTCATTAATGTTAAACTATGAAGTAAAAGTGTACTGTAAAAAATGAACAGATTTATTCCCCACGTTAATAGTTTACGGTTTTGGGGGATTATGTATTTATATTCTTATTTCCTGCCTGATTAAAGTCACGTGTTTATATGATAATTACAATGTTTATATTATTATGTTTATTATAATAATCAGCTGTTGTATGTCTTTCCTATAAAAGCCGTATTACAGTTAGGTTTCGTTTGGGTTTGGATTGGATTTGAAAATTGTGAATTAATCCACTCAGATTTATCTGTTTTATGGGAATGTTATTAATATGTTTTATCGTTTCAGTATCGTTATTCTCTATGCCGCGACCCAGAATATATAACCTTTCACAATGAAGCCGTATTGCTATTCGTCTTCAGAACATGGCCAATCTTAAAGTTAACATGTATTTACTATCAGGCGTTACGAAGTTCGCCGGGTCAGCTAGTTTTAAATAAAAAACAAAAGACGCTGGACATATGACTTGACGTTTGGCTTTTCACTTAAGCACCATTGTACGTGAGTTTTATAGTTCCCATATACTAGGGGCTAGTAATTAGTTAACATGCTTAACTGCTTCGCTGGACTTTATTTGAGATTTTGAGCTATCAGACATTTGTTAAAGTGATAAAATTACATGCTGAGCAATAATTCATCTAATAAAATCAAACATATTTGTTAATACCCATTCAAATGTGAATAGTCAAACTTAGTAAATTTAATATTTTAAACAGTTTATTTTAAATGACGAAAAAATATTCTTAAAACGATTTGGGCATCCTCTATGATCAATTTATGTTTTTTCAATAAGAGTAATAGTTATTTAATTCATTGACAAGTTCTTAGCTCTGTTCTGTTCCTTTAAATTAAGATTACATTAAAAGCTAAAATAAGAGAGTTCCAAAATTTAATACAGTTTTATGCATTTTTACGCAAATGCTTTCAAATAAATAATCAAACTCGAAATAATTAAAACACTAATTTGATCCCAAATTTTAACACATAAATTATTCTCAAATTATAGAAAAATACTCCGCAATTATATCTTCAATTATTCATAATTCAAACAGTTAATAATCAGATCTCTCAATTATACCAATATTAGCTGTCAGCTAATTCACAGTTATTTCGGGAGTGAAGTGAAAACATTCAGTGAACATTTATTTTACCAAATGTCTTTGTATATTTCTCATCAAATTTAATATTTTCAATAGTCATAAGAAAACGTCGCAAGCATAAATCCTTAATTCGAATACTTACCTGAAGTGATTAACATCAATGAACATGAGTGAGTATAAGAGGGTTATTGTCAGATTCTTTAACCATACGTAATACGTGAGGTAAATACTATTTATAGCCATTTTCCTATGGACGATTACCTACAAATTTGACCTATGCTGCAAATTAAAAATTTCATATAACTCCTTATAAGTCGATCTGTTAGAAGTTAGAGGAAATTCTTAAGTAAATTTATATAAATTCTTTATTTATAAACATGTAGTACTAAAACCACCTTTGGTTTATGGCTTAACCTTTGACCATGATTAGTCTAAGTCAGATGTAGTAACAAATAGTAGGTCATTTTAATTTAAATACAACGCCTGAAATTGGATTTCAAAAGGTCGATACAAGACAAAATGGCGTCGGTTTAAAGTTCATAGCTTTACATTTTCAACCAGCGCCATTTTCTTTTGTATCAACTTTTTAAGTTCCCGGTTGTGGCTTGATTTTTAGTGCAATAACACCTTTAATTTGATGTACATAAAATCTATGCTTACCCTTAAGATTTTCAACCTGCTCCCCCACAAGTGACATCCGGTCACCATTCACACAAAAAATAGCTTACTATTACCAGTAATGATATACCAAATGTAGTTGTATTTTTTTTGTTTTGAAGATATAAAGTTGTACTGAGACTTAATTCTCACCTTGTATAGCAAATATTGTAGTTTAAAAATTTCATAAATAAGAAAACCTACTTACTGTTTTTCCATTTTTATTCTCTTGGTGTAAACGTAAATTAATATAAATTCTTTATTTATAAACATACAGTACTGTGACAAAATTTGGTACGTGGCTTAATCTTTGACAAAGATTAGTTTATATCATTTCAAATAGTTTATGAAGAAGTCAAATTGCATCAAGTACGCATGTCTGCTGCTACGCTGCTGTTATATTTATCCACATATACGCACAAAATGCATGTTAAACTATTTTACTACTAACTGAGTATAACTATCTGAGTATAAAAATAATTTTGTCTTTTTACATTGAAATCTTAGTTGAAAACCAAATAATAATTGTGACTGGTGTTTTAATCAATTTTAAAACATCACAAACAACCAACGGATATATTCTGATGGTCAACATTGTGTCTATCCAATTAAACCCATAAACCCAGTTAAAGATATGAAATTTCAATAGCGGAACCAGTACCGTATATAACAAAACGCAGTAAACTAACCAACAAACAGTTGTCATTTATAACATTATTACTAAAAGTAAAAAAATAATATGATTTGTCCTAAAAAATAACATGCTATTGAAAAATGACAAAAACTAGTAAAAATTTTTATTTATAATTGGATACTACTTTTTAATATATGGGTGGTTCAATGAATAATGTTAAGAAATATATTGCAGTTGTTTGTGTGTTGGAGATTTAATATTATTTTTATCTGTCTAATAATGTAATAAGTTGCCACTGTTCAGTTTAACCTTCACCGTGGCTGAAATAAGTATTGTATCCTAAGTCCCACAAAGATTTTTGTACACCAGTATTTTTTGTCTTTAAGCAAAGTAAAATATACTGGATATCCTTTACTAGGTCAGATCAGTTCAACAATACGTCATATTTTTTACCTATTTTTGTTATCATCCCCAGTGTTATTGTTTAACCTCTTCTGTAGGAAACAGTCAAAACCCTGATCTTGTTACTAACATCAACCTGTTGTTGGATTGGTAATTTTGATATCGGCTACAAATTAAATGATTTCTGAGTCCGGAATCGATTATAAGCTGAGCTCGTTATCCCTCGGCCAATTAGCTTTTATGAATGGGTAACTTATTTCAATTCTTAAAGTTATCCGCTTATTGAATCCATTGCTGGTTTTGTGAATATTTGATCCATATTTCAGTTGAAATGTGGATATTTCTGTTGGTCCATCTTCATGTGTCCACATCATCGCAGTGTCTCGGCAGTGCGAAGACTCCTCTGAAAACCTTCCACGGGGACACGATGGGAATGTTATCAGGCAATCGATTCTCCTTCAAAACCACTCTAGAGAAACCTCGGCAAGGGCTCAAAAACACGTTCATTGTAATATTATATGGCTAATTATAGCATAAAATTGTTTGAAACATAACATTTGTAATTAGTGGTATTTAGTAATTATTAACTAGTAATTATTTTCTAAAGCTTTAGACGCCACTTTACTACGTTTTGAAGACAATTATAATGACTTTGTTTCAAACACCCCCCCAAACCTCCCACCGGACTTAACCAAGCACGATCAGAACCAATTTGAGTCGTGAAAGAATGTTTTCAGTGGCACTTCCGATTAACACTTTTTCCGTTTCACAAATCTGCTAACACCCCCTCCCAGAGCTTAGACATAGCTATGTTATATTGTGTTAATTTGTATAGCACACAACACTGTATCACATCCTTTCAGTGCGTGATTATAGTAATTTAATGCTACTGGCAAGAATATTATATTTCATAAGCTCCACTTTATATATATATATATATATATGCGTGTGTGTGTGTGTGTGTGTGTGTGTGTGTGTGTGTGTGTGTGTGTGTGTGTGTGTGTGTGTGTGTGAGTGTGTGTTCGTATATACGAAAACTCTTGAAAAATCAGTCCGATATTCATGAAATATGCTACATACAGCGCGCGTAAAGGATAATTTTTAATTATAAATCAAACAGAACGAAAATATACCAATTAGTACTTTAAGGGGTTTACCCCAAAATTATAATTTATAGATTACAATATATAAATCATTTTTAAAATGTGGAAAACTTCTTTGCACCACTATAATCAGCTAAAAAACAATTTAGTATTTTGAATTTTCGTTCTATGTCAAAAGGTTGCTGAGATATGCGGAATAGGTAATTCAGGGTTGACTGAACATATCATACCCACAAAGTAATGAAAACAGACTTTTTGGCGTGTATCATATTTTTGTACCTATCCCAAAATTACATTATTATTCTTTTATTTTGAGGGGTACTGAAAATTCGAAAATGTAAGCCCATCACTGTAAGTCTATATCTCACCCTAGTATCAAGCCATGACATTTTCAAAATTTTGCAGAATTTTTTTGAATAGCTTATTCAATAAATTGGAATTCATTACGGATACAAGTCTGTAAATAGGTTAATTAAAAGTTTTTAGACTAATAATGCAAATTTAGTAAAAATCACTTCCCTAATATCCATATGGTTGTAAACTTTCAATTGCAGTATTAATTCTAACGTGGGTAACTAAGCTCTGGGGGTTTTTGGTAATCCACTTCTCACGGAAATTATGACATAAGGACAGCTGTTAAGAGAAAAAAACCTTTTAGATACATCTATGATCTAAGTTATTTCCCATCTAAGTGTAATAGCTTAAAGAAGTAATGAAGTAAACCCATTTTTACAATGAGATGGGGTTTAGATTTACTTTTTTACAACCACTTTTCCATATGAGGGCATATTATTCTGCATTATGCAATAAATGCAGTTTAACTATTTAGTTTTATGGGGTTAATCTTATAGAAGATGGGAGGACTTCATGTACGCGATATAACAATCGTGCGATAGCGTTTTTCTCGTTATTCCTCCACGTTTTAGCCGCCAATAAAAATAATCCTAAATATATTTTATTTATTTTCTCCACCTTCTTGATTTCTATAGGTGAACAACAATGTATTTTCAGAGAGAAAATATGGAGAGAAAGAACGAGGAAAATGCTATAGCACTATTGTTATATCGCGCGATTGCATGGATCCGGATTTTGTTTATTTAATCAGAAAAAGTATAATTTGATTTTAGCTAGTCAGGCACGGGATGAAACCGCCATGTGATCGAACTTATCCAGGCGACATGTACGCCCGTCACTTTGTCACCACTTGGAAAAAAGACACGGCGACAAAGGTGGGGAACAAACCTTGCTTGCGAGTATAAGCAACCTTTGTGGTGAACTTGGAACTTATAATTATACATGAATAAACCTCAGTAAATTTACAGAAAACATTATTGTGAAACTGCATTCAAATAAATGTATAATTACTGTAACAGTACTATAACAGCATTAGAATATCCTGTACTAAGTACACATTGCTTTTAGTCATAAACATTGTAGACTAATAGCACTCCTAAACGGACAATTTGAAATAAACAAATAAATTTCTATCTTACAATACTATTATATTTTAATTAGTTTTTAAAATATCACCAATATACCATCAATAGACTCACTCATGCATATTATTGATTTTTTAATATAACCTAATATAAATAACTAGCCACAGTACCCGTTCTTCGCACGGGTAAAAAAGGCATAGATGTGTTCGTAGGCTCTACTGATACATTTAAGGTATTGCTAATTAATTCCTCATTATCTACAGCATGACAAAGTAACATCTGTCAACTATTGGGAGAGGATAGGATTAAGGTAATAGAGACAGTCATCGGGAAAAAACTTAAAATCTACCATTCCACTATTTCGAACTAATAATTCACTAATTTAGATCCAGCAGTTTATCTGAAAATCAACTTTATTTCTTCTTCTTCCCGAACTGTCAAAATATAGTGTAAACGGATGTTGTCATTAGAAAATGTAAACATTGAAACCTAGGACGGTCACGGCAGCTCTTTCTTCTTCTTCTTCCCGAACAGTCAAATTTTAGTGTTCACAGCTGTTGACATTCAGATAATTTTATATTTTCATTCTTTGAAAATGTAAACATTGAAACTTATAACGTTCATGACACGTAGCCCGAGGGTATTTTAAGGGAACTAATATGCCTATGTGTTGCATGAGTTTAAGATCTAACTTTCTGTAAAATTTCAAACCGGTCGGTTCAGTATTTTTCGCGTTTACTTGCCACAACAAACCCACAAACAAACCCACAAACCAACTCACAAAAATACAGAAACCACCTCTTCTTTATAATATTATAGATAAGCTAATTGTATTTAAAATCAATTTACTCTGTGATTGGGGCTGAAACTTTCTTTTGATGGCCTTATTTATGATCCTTGAAGATTTTCTGGCGCAACACACCTTCGTTTATGTAGAAGCTCCACACATAATTAATCCTTAGCTACATAGTGGAATATCCTAAATTACCAGTTCCTCTAAAGGAGTTACTGTAGTTGCTATAAATTTCCTGTTAACTTTTTTGCACGAAGTAAAAAGTAGATGGTGTTATAAACAGAGACAATAACGGATAGTTAGAGGGTGTTTAAAAAGACATTTTAAACTAAGAAAATATTATAAACTAAGAATCCTGATAGGAATTACTGATTAAATAACCATTATGACTAGTAAAGGTTTATAAACTAACTATTAACGTAGTCATTTTCTTCTTTTTATTTTTCACTTTATCATTCCATTCTTATTAGGAAATTTGCAAAATACTGGAATTCAGGAGCAAAAATGATAAGGTCGTCGTTCTGAGACTCTGTACCAAAGTTGTTCTTATGCAGTTTTATTCAAGTTTGAGACTTATTTATGTATGAGATGTGGGCCATAGCACGAAGTAGTTTATGGTGAAGTAGTAATTAAAATGTTGTATTGAAAAAGAACCCAGAAAATATGTATCGATTCTTTATAAATTTCGTATTTAAGTTTTTAATTTGTGAAAAACCTTTATGGGTTTTTTAATTGTACCTTCGTTTTAAATTTATTATTAAAATAAATAATATTATTGATTGATTTAAACTAACTATTAACGTAGTCATTTTCTTCTTGATTTTCAAATCTTCGCTCATTCCATTCCTTTGGCAGTGAGGAAATTTGCAAAAGTGTTACTGGAATTCCAGGGAGCAAACCAACTGATGAACATGGTCGGTCGGTCTCTGAGGACTCGGTACCAAAGTGTTCTCGACAGTCTGAGTTGGGATCAGCTGAGCGTGACGACTGTGAATGAGGAGTGGGCCGTGGAGAACGGGGAGTACCTGTTGCAAGGACTGCTGCATGCCACCAAACACGAGGCCGAGCTTCACTCTCAGGACAACCGGTTGAACAAACATGGCTGCGCACACTTCGACAGTTATAATAATATGGTGACACTTCTTTACAGTAATAATTTAATTATATTTTGAAAACAAACCAGTATTTTATGATTTAAATTTAGATTCAAAAAAAAAATTGATTTATACATACATTCCTATAATTTAAGCTACTTATTCATTTATTCAAACATCATGTTTAAATTTCTACTCATTTTATAAAGCTTATCATGATGTAACGATTTTAAACGGGAGCGGTCTACTAAGTGACTAGAGTGATATATAGCCAATTTCGCTCATCCTGTGGAAGTATGAAGCCATGACTAGATAACAACTTTTGTAATGTAGCAATCCAACCCAACACTCCACCACTGTGGGATGGCCCTGGGAGTCCTGCGTCCTCGATAGTCCTGTCCATAGTTTGCTGGAAGGAGCGAGCGCGCTCTTTCAGCGAATTTCCCATAGGAAAGAAGCTATTACCATAGGTCCCATGGTAGGACTTAAGCCCAGAACCATGTTACTTTTTCGTTTTGCTTTCGTTTTCGTTCGAGCTGCCCAGAGGCAAAAAACCACAGTTGTTAAAAATTATATATTGTATTTATTATATATTTTTTTATATATATCATATATAAAAAAATAATATTGAGCGTTCCATTACTAGGGCTACTAATATAACGGGAAATTCCAAAAAATCAAGTAATATTAGTGATCAGTCATCTTTAACTGGACTTTGAAATTTGGACCTCCAATGTCACCATACTTTCTTACTTATTTTTCAGGGGTTTTCATGTCCATGGCCTAAGAGTATCCTGGATGAGCTGGATTTGGAATTGGCCATCGAAGGAAATGTGGTCGCCTTGAAATATTGCACGAACAAGTTTTATGAAGTATTAAGAAGATTTACTTTTCCTGCAATGGCAAAAACGGGAGATAAGCTTAGTCCTTGGTGGGTGGACAGTCCGAGGAAAGTATTCCAGCTGTGGCAAGTTCTGTGGTTTGAGGTAGACCATTGTACATTGCATCTTTAATCACCTTATTTATAATACCTAGCCGTCTCGGAATATCTATGTATAATTGTTCGAATTCTGGTTAGCTTTAAAGTCTGTCTTATATTATAAAGTTAATATTCTATAATATTCTGTAAAATATTTACAACTTTTAATCTATATTAGTTTTGAATTTGATTAATCGGTGGCCACCTGATTCCTTACAGTTATGACCTTTAATTACGTTCTGCAACTTATGTTGTGAAATCCCCATTTAAGACGATGACCTCAATGGCCCTACGACCGTCTTGATGGCTAATAATATCAGCTAATGGTGGAAGACATTCGATTTTTAAATTTAAATTTTATAAATACTTATATATCATTTATTAAATCACAGTTTAGGGTAACTGTACACATTAACATGATTAATAGGTAAGTATTAAAAACTTTTAATTTGGAATCTAATGTGTCAACCGTAACGATTGTCCAATTGGACAAGACGATAGGAAACAATTATTACTGTATTGTTGGATTGTGTTTTCTAATTTACTGACTCGTAAGCTCAGGGGTTACGCCCTGGCCAAGGAAGGTTACGCCCTGGCCAAGGAAGGTTACGCCCTGGCCAAGGAAGGTTACGCCCTAAGGTTACGCCAGGAAAATTTAAAAATTACGCTGGCCAAAAGTTACGTCTAACATCTTTTACGCAGACCAAATTTAAAAATTATAATAAAATATAAAATTTTATAAAATTTTAAAATTTTAAAAAATTGTAAATAAATTATAAGATTTAAAATTAAGTAAAAAATTAAAAAAATTCTAAAATAAATAAAAACTATAACAAAATTATAAATTTGTAAAATATCAAAATTTTTGACAAAATTTATTACAAAAATCGGTAAAATTTAAAATTAAATTTTATCAATTACTATCAAAATTAAACTTATCAAAATTACTAAATAATTAGTAAATTCAAATGTAAATTTCTGTATCACAGTAGCCGAACTTGTATTATTTGAACAAATTCTACGCAGCTAATATCGCTTTCTTTAATTCACCGCATCGACCAAAGGTTCTTGGAGATAAGCAGTTGTTGGTAAAAGGAAATACTAGTAAAACAAATTTAAACAAACCTATTTTTGAAACAAACATTTTTTAAATATTGGGTTTTTGCTTTTTTATCAGTGGGAATTCTGAATTTTCTTTACATATTTGGTTTGTAAAGCAATTTTTTTTTTTTCTTTAATTAAAAAAAAAATTTTATCTAAACTTGCCATGTAAACCATGTCAATATATCTATTTTCCTATATAAAATTCGGTAAAATCTAAATTATTTTGCTCCTCGAGGCAGCAAACCTACTTACTCTTTTCCGATGCCATTCTTGTAGAGAATAAGTAAATTGATATAACTTCCTAGTGTGACTAAGCTTCCTCCGCTACATGTAGTTCCTAAATCAATGTACGTTCGCTTAGTATGCCTGACTGCAAACCTCCCTCGGTATATCAGGATTTTCAAGTGATTTCTGGATTTTATCGTTTTCGATCCTCAAACTCCACTATACAGTAGAGTATTTATTCATAGTAATGCAGTTAATCATTTAATTTAAATATAAATTGAAGTGTCAAATACTACCGATAGTCCCATATCAATTCAAAAAAATTATTTTGTAGGGAAGTTGTTCCATGCTATACAATTACTGTCTGTGTTTTTAAAATTTACTTACCGTTTATCAAATAAAACAAATTCGTATAGCAGTTTTAAATAAAAATTGAAAATTTAAATTGAAAAGACAATTAAAATGAGAATTTTTATCCAATAAAATTCAATTTGTTTTTAAATCTTACATTTTACCATAGCGGGGTACGGTACAACTGAGTAAAAACAAATTTTTGTTTTTATTTCAATAAATAAATTTTAAAAAATAAAAATATTTTAAACAATATATAATATGCTCACTATCAATAGCTAAATAGTGTTGAATGATATTGTCATGATATATTCAAATTACTTTTATTGAAGAATTATTAGTTTGATAAGATGATTTCATATTTCGAGTAACGTAAAGATTACCACTCAAAATTAAAGTTTTAGTGCTTCGAGCGACCGAGCGTTAATATAATGATGTCAAACAGGTTCAGGAGTGCCAAGGACTTTACTCGGGGCCCAAAGAGAGCTGGGCTAATATCCTGGCGTGTGTATTTGAATATCACCGTCTGCGACTGGATTATCATCCCGACATAGCTCCTGCTTTTGTTGGTAACGGAACGTTGTTATAATTTGGTTGTTGTACATAATTTTTTTAGTGTAAGTAGTTATTTAGATGTAATTTCTAAAACAAACTTATAACTGTAACTGTGAATATCTATGAGTGAAACTAAGAGTTCTATATAGTAGAAATTCATTTGTGAATTGTATTCCATTTATAAGTAGATATTGACTTGTTGTAGTTTCTTTTTGGCGTATATTCTCTCATAGATTTGTTCACTAAAGACAAAAGTAGTGTCAATGATTGTATCTCCATATTAGGTAACGAATCTGTGAAAACAACTGAAATAAGAAACTTTCGTTGTGAATGTATCACTATTCACAGCTTCATATTTTGATTATTTTGATTATTATTATGAGTTGATTATTATCCATAAAGCTCCTAGGCTATAACCACGGGATATGAATAAGTGTGCATATACTCTTTTACGAATCAATTTAAATATAGGTTAAGTATATCAAATCAAGGGTCCTGAAATTTTAGGGTTTTGTTAAAAAAAATAAAACCCCATTACGAGATGAGTAAATTAACAAGTGTCCTTGATAAAGTAAGGCACACCTGCCTCCGGGTGCTGGCGGGACACCTCCTGGCACTTCATAGGGGCGCGACTCATGCACAACACAAAAAAGGATGCACAGAAACTATGAGAACTTTTAATTTTACTTTAATTTCAAATGTGAAACAAAATTTTCAATCTTCAAGTTACATCACAATCTTACAGTTAAAAATGTATTTTATTAGTTAAATATGAGTAAAGCTACCTTAGATTTTTGGTACTGACGTTGAAGAACCAGTTTATTTCAGTGAAGTGAGACACTCCTTTTAAAATAGTTATTATAAGTAATTTCATTATTTTTTATTTATACTAATGCCAAGAACAACATTGCATGCCGAACTTACATAATATGTTTCATCTAATCAAATATGTAATTAATTTCAACAAAAAATACCCTGAGTAAAAATTATTTTATGGTTTAATGGTTAAATAAACATTTACGCTCGAGATATTTCAGGAATGATGTTCAATAAAATTAAAGAAGAAAAGGAAGGTAACGGGGTGAAGTTCCACATTCATATTACAGATGACATCACTGTAACCAGTTTCATGTGGAGTCTGCCTGAAAATTCTCGAACACTATGGTTAGACTATGGGGATGCACTGATATTGGAGTTCTATGAGGATGAAACTGTAGCTGTGAGTTTCTGATACGTGGACAGTCGTATTTTAACTATAAGTAGGATAACTTATTGTTAAATAAGAGTAAGAATCAGTAGCGAGCAACATCACTGAAATATGATATAATTCTAGTCAAAAGGCTTTATTACATCATAAAACAATAAATTAACAGAAATTTTTAAATATTTTTAATTGCCTTGCCAATTAATTGTCACATTGTTGTCTACTGGTTTCATGACAACTGTATCATCAGGTCATCCTCTAGTTAGTCTAGTGATTAGTCGTTTTAAAGTGATACGGCCATTTGAGACATCAAAACAAATTAATTAATAATTTATTTTTAAATACTAAATTTTTTGTTGTTAACATTTGTACTGGGGTTTTACGAAAGTTAACGAGGAGCATCGTATTGAAACTTTAATGGTGGGTTTATTTAATGCTTCTCATTACATCGAGAAGCATCGTATTGAAACTATAGGGGTGAGTGTAACGAAATTTCCAAAACATTAATTTTTGAAAATATGTACATAGCCAAAACTCAAAAATTTCAAACATCATCATATGTAAAATATCATTTTAAAGGTAATGCAAATCAAAGCATCTTCCAAATTTAAACCTTATCCATATCTATTTTAGTTTTCGAATTATCTTAAAAACTTGTTTCTCCCCTAAGAAACGCAAGTTAATTGTTTAACATGGAGTTAATAGTCTCACATCAGCTGTTTTTGCATTGTTGAGTTGTTTACAATTGTACGCTGTTACAATCATCAATTGATCTTTGATTTATTATTATTTAAAACAAATATTAGTTCCTCCTTATTTTGTTAACCAAGTGACTGTAAACTATGGTATATAGTGATGAGGAAGCTTTTCAATTGGTTTTAGGTGAGTACTTTCAAAACTTTAGTGCTGCCAAAAGATTGTAGGCAGTGCGGTTTTTTGATTTGCAATATTAAACTCGTTAAGATTTTCTACATTTAGCACAGTGATTAAGAACAACTGGAAATGTTTAGCCATCCAATAATAGAATAAAAGCCGTGCTAGTGAGACAAACAAGATCACCTGGTATTTTAGCTGTAGTTGAGCTAAATCCTCATGTGTCTACCAGAGTCTTTTCTAAAGAATCTGATATTAACCAGGCTTCAGAATGTAGTATCCTTAATGTTAACAATTTCCATCCATACCACAATTCGTTGCATCAGGAACTGAAAGGGGATGATTATCTACACCGCATGAATTTTGCTATTTGCGCTCAAAATAAAACCTGTGATGATCCAACCTTGCTCACAACGTTATGTGGAGCGATGCAGCCACATTTAAAAACAACGGCTACGTAAACAGACATTATATGCGGTATTGGAGCAAAGAGAATCCGCATTGGTTACGAGAAGTAAATAATCAAAGACACTGGACCCTCAATGTATCGTGTGCGGTATTTTTCGGACAAACAATTGGTCCTCATTTCTTTGAAACTAACCTAAATGGTATAATGTACAATGAACTCTTGAATAATGGATTTCTTGAAATGTTAGAGCCCATTCCCATCAACATCCAGAGAGAAATGTGGTTTATGCAGGATGTACGCTTTTAACGTTCGTCAAACCTTAACAGCAATGTTTGGTGAAAAGTGGATTGCGAGAGGTGGTCCTATTCCTTGGCTGTCAAGGTCTTCTGATTTAACTGTCATAGATTTTTACCTCTAAGGGAGACTGAAAGACATAGTTTATAGAACGGCTCCTACCACTCCCGATGACATGAAAGAAAGGATACGGTTAACATACATACAGATAAGTGAAGAAGAAGTGCGTCGTGTTGTGAACAGCTTCCTTAAAAGGCTTGAAATGCTCTTAGAAATAGAGGGAAAGCATTTTGAGCATCTGTAAATGTAAAAAAGCTTTATCAATTTTGTATATGTAAATGATTACATTTAGGATGATTACATTTTATATGTAAATTATTTATTTATATTAATTTGATGGGTGGGTTTCACAAAACCGAAAACCGAAAAAGGAACGCAATTGTTTAATCAGAGTAGTGTAATCTGGATTTTTGAGAAAAAATACAAGGTTTAAAAAATTGGATTTTTTCATTAAAAGGGCTGCCATTTTGAAAAGAATCAAGATACTCACAATCTGATAACACCGAAATGGTTTTATTACCAAGACCTTTAATATGATGCATGACATAAATGTTTGTATTTGATATATCCGAGAGATTCTAACTAGTGACCCTTATTTTAAAGTACACTCTGTATTTGAACAAATGTTTTTTTCGTTACTCCATGGGTTTGGTTTAGTGGTAAATATTTTTATTTCATCATTTTAGGACCAACGGTTTGTCTGGAATCTATATTGGGCACCTTATGTGATTCATCCTGTAAAAGAATTTTCTATTCATTAGAGTTTATTTTATTAAAGTTTCATCTTTCTTTCAGGTAACTCTTTTTTCTGCGATGACGGCAAAGCATGAAACTATTAATTCCTATAACTATGATGATCTCAAAAAACATTTCAAAGAGAAGGGCTTGGACTTGACTTTGGAGGAATTCAAAAAGATATGCAGCTTCCAACCTGGGGAAAAGGATTAAAATAATGAAAAATATTTCTTCATTACAATAAATGAGTATTTAAGAATTTTTTTCATCATGTGTATCGATAATTCATAAAAATTATTCATATGTATTTAATTGTTAACTAGGAACTCTCTTTCGCAATGTAACACTTTATGACATGGATATGTCTAAGCTGGGAATGTAAATACATTACGGAAATGATGTCAAATGGTTATGAGAGAAGCAGTTTGAGGGAACTGAAAACACCCCCTTCAGAAATATTTATTATCTTATTTCAAACCTTAATGTTTGTCAAATTAATACATCTTAGCGAGGCACTAAGATGCCGTCTCGTGTTGTGTGAGCAGCTCCTCAATGACCTGAAACAGGCCGTTTCGTTATGGTAACCTCCGCTGAGTAGAGTTGCCAAATGGCGCATGTCTGGAAACCGATAACGACAGCCTCATCAGAGGAAATTGGATTCCTCCAAAATGTAAATCTTAAATCTTAATACGATCACTATTTCACAATTTTGGGTAAATTAAAACTACTCTATTTTATTAACTCACACACTGAGCGATTTAATTTTTAAATTGTTTCAATATTACCAGTTATGCGAAAGAAAGCATACTTAACTATTTTGATTTTTCATTTAGACATTTAGTAAAAAGTAAATATAAATATAAAGAGGAAATGGCTTAACACGATGATATAAAAGTACAGGTTCAGTTCAGGTTTGCATAATATTATCGCATATATGACGCTATGTTAGAGAAAACAAGTTACAGAAAAACGTAAATTATATTAGTCTAAGAAAACTAGTTTCATCAGTGATGTAATTGGATGCAGTGGTCATACAGCTCCAAAATGAGTACTGTGAATAAATTAGTAACTTTACTGATTAACTTGGCGTGCCCACTTCCAAATATCAATAATTTGCTATACACGCTCTTGGATTTATTTATATATATTTTTTAATACACCAAACATAGAAATCCATAAACACGTCATAATTACCCAACCGATACGTAAATCCCCATTAAATTGGATGGTTAATGAAGATTAGTTTGCAGCCTAGCAACAACGCGAATAATTCTTGAATCGTTAATTATCCGAGCTATATTAAATTATTTTACCTTTTGAGTGCAATTGTAATATTTATAGGTATATTTATGGTTACAATTTTATAAGACTTGTATATATTATAAGTAAAACTCTTTGTAAATATAGATTAAAGTTTTCTCCCGTTAAAAATGCCATACGATCCCATTACTCTCACGGATATCTGAATGAAATGACTTTCATTGTTGCCACATCACCTTAAATTGTTGTCTCAGATCTTATCAGATGTCTAAATAATATCTCTCTCTCTCTCTTTCTATATATATTCGAAAACTCCACAGGTTTTCATTTCATAGCGTTTTAAATTTCTAATGTTAACCTTATGGCGACTAAGTTTGTTTACAAATTTTCTGCAATCCAAAAAAGCAATCAAAACATTTGATTTCTTAAGCTATAGCTGTTTGTTTACTTTCCATTAGCAATATGCTTTACCATCCAATGCCATCTGAATTCATTCATAAATGTAAAACTATGAAGTAAATATGTACTGTACAAAATGAACAGCTTTATTCGCTACGTTAATAGTTTACGGATTTTGGGGATTATGTTTTTATTTTTTTCATTTTCTGTCTGATTAAACGTCACGTGTTTGTTTGTTGGTCATATCAAAAATAATTACAATGTATATACATATTACGTTTATTATAATAATCAGCTTTTATGTATCTTTCCTATAGTACCTATATCACTGTTAGGTTTGGTTTGGGTTAAGGTTGGGTTAGAAATTTGTGAATCAATCACTCCGATTTATTTGATATTGGGAAATGTTTTTAATATGTCTTATCGTTTCAGTATTGTTATTATCTACACCAGAATATCTACACAAGTAAGCCGTAATGCTATTCGACTTCAGAACATGGTCAATCTTAAAGTTAACATGTATTTACTCTTAGGGATTTTAAAGTTCGTCGAGTCACCTAGTTAATACTGTAGAGGTCTTATCATTAAAACAGAGCTATTCGTATAGGTTGTAAATGTATTTAGTATTTTTAGTAAACCCCTAAAGTGTAATATTAAAGTCAAACATAAAGTAAATCATCAACTTCACAGTTAATTTATACGATAAAGAAAAATTAATCTACTGAATATAAAAATTAAAACAACTAAAAATCAATTTATTTTATATTTAAGTAGATAATTTGTTAATATACTCGTATGAAATGCAATTTAAAAATTCAACAAGAATTAAAACCATTGATCTTAAAACATACATTGCACTCTTTATGTTTAACTTAAATCATTTTTAATTTTAATCCCTTTTGGAGAAAAAACTGACTATCGTGACTATAAATCAAATCTTCGGAAGCTCATTTTAGTTACAATCACCTTTCATCCAACGAATGACAACCACAAACTATGTTGATACACTTTAACTGCAAAGAATACTTTTGTTCCTTGGGAGGAAATTGAGGAAGAAGAGAGAGGAAGTTTATTTTCAATGCGTTCAAAACCATCGACTGGGATTATATTAAAATAAAACCAATGTTAAAACATTAAACATTAAAACGTTTTAATTGTTTAACTTTCTATCCTGTCACCATTGTGATAATGTAAAAAGTATATTGTCTAGACATATTAAATAAGGGCAAGGCTGGGTCTTTAAGCACTTAAAAATTATTGTAAGCTAACAAAATGGTTAATAAAAATACCATATACTCTACCTTTAATCTCAATATTTATAGTGTTACCAAATAAATTAGGGCCAACAAATATTTGTATTTACTATTTTAAAAAGAATACTTTTTCAAGGCTTACCAAGTACCTCATCTTACTCTATAATAGCATTAAAGTCTAATGTGCAACCAACCAAGTTTTTAAAACTAGTTTCTAGTTAAAGATTGCACTTATGTTTCTTCTATTAAACAATGGTGTTTGATATCACAGATCATGTGCGGGAACTGATCACAATCATTTCCCGCACACGTCACTAGGCGTCAGGCTGTGCCTACTTTTACTCACGCTGAAGCTAACGTTTTATTGGTATACTAGTCTATAACTGTCAACGTCAGTGTTCATAAGGTGTTCATTTCTCAAGAATTATGACCAACTAAGTACTAAATGTATTGATAATGGAAATAAATATATGTTTAACTAATTTTAATGCATATAAATTATATTTCACTTTTAAAACTTTGTGATAATTGTAGGGTTAACAAAAAATGCTAACAAAGTTAAACAGTTTGTACATTGTTATCTCTATATGTTGACAATTTGTAGTGATTGAAAAGAACGTTTGCCAAACGTATTGTTTTAAGTTTTAAAGTTGATATTTCCTTTTCAACTAATCAGCCTTGAATGGCCGAATTTTATTCACAAAGCCGAATCTCCCAGTCTTGTCATATATCTTAACATCACTGTGATTAAGATTCATATTATTAGTTTAAAATAAAAAAGAATTACGACTGCGTTCTCAAACGTTTAGACATACTATATACATATAATAAACATACATATACAATACATACATATAATACATAATTAAACATACATATATAATAATATACATACTATATTATTTTATGATGAATACATAATCAAGGATGGAAACACAGCTTAGGCTATTTCAAGCCAATCATATAAATGAAATATTAGTGGGCAAAATATTAATTTTAATGGGCAAAATAATTTATTTCGATTGGTTATTGACCGAAACTAGTGTATTGATTTTGTCAATACTTTAAACATTATTTAAGTGAACGATTGTTTTTTTCATATCCTTAGTGTAGGTTACATAGAGATATCTGTAGACAGTCTTGAGTGTGTTGATATAATTGATCTTGCTTAAAGCTACGTATTGTAGTGAATAATATCCAATAAATAGTTTATTATTTAATTAATTGGTTTATTGTGTTTATTATGTAAGGTTCATTAAGTGTATTAGCTTGATTTTTCAAGCGATGTTTATTGATCATCGATATGATCAATAATATATGTTTATATTTTTACTTAACAATGTAAGTTTAACGTAGTTGTCGGGAATACAAAGTTTATAAAACCTTCTGTTTATTTCAAAGATCAGTCAGATAAACTGTTGGACCAGCAGTAACTCCTCAACTTTTCCATGTTTAATTTAGCGCAATCTGGTGTTGTTTACAAAGCTATCTATGAACATTCCGTTGTATACAACCGTCCGTAATTACTCTCATTATTTTAGATATGTATCTCACCAAAGTTGAGCACGCAGTATCAAAATCACATTTTGTCAACATTGATATTGCAGTTTCTAATCTCAACTACTCATCGTCAGTCACAAAATTTCATCTGGAAAAGTATTAAATTGCGGAGAATATAGTAATATATAACTGTACGTTTATTATGTCCATATAAGTGTGAAAAGTTTTATCGTGTGAAATGTTTTGAATACCACTAAGTGTATTTTAAATTAATTCTACACCATACATAGTGGCTATTCTAATCAGTTTTATACTTAAAAATAAATAAGTTATAATGTTTTCAACAACTGGGGATATCCATTATAAAATTCGATGTACAATTAACATTAATGTAGCCATCATGTATTTCAAGAGATCAAATCAGCATATGCGTGATGTTAATGACCACGTTTCGTTTAAACAGTCGTATCTCGTAAACACTAGTTTCATTTGTATTTTCCTCGGTATAACTTCGTTTGGATAGCCTTCTGTGTTGTCTGCGTTGTAGAACAAACACACAGTTTAAAAGATTCGGTAATCACATATAAGCGAATCAAAAATGTTGTAAAGTAATATTAATGACATTGTTTTGTAATAGTGTTTGTATGTTTAGGTAATAGCTTGTTCAATTAGAAATTCTTTAAAACAAAAACGAAGCGAATGCCTAGTGTGAAGGGCATATTTACCAGCTGATAACACAATGCAATTCTCGCGTCACGCCCCGGCCCTTTGTTCCCTCACAATGAATGGTGACAGCAATATGCCACCGGTCTCAGACGAACCTTTATATTTACCTCCTATACCGAGCTATTTAACATGATGTACAATTCAGGATAATTTACTTTATTTTTACAAACAATAAGTCAAAACCTTTTATAAGTACTTATAAAACCAAAATTATATTTTTCATTCCTTCAAAAAATAAGTTTGAGAATACTGTTGACTTCTCACACGATAAAACGCTTGTCGTCAACTATTTTTGTAGCCTTATGTGCTTTAGGAGGGAGGAAATGCCTCTACAATCACCGACATTCGTACTTTCGGTACTTTATACCGATATTTGAGATTATGTATATGCAATTATTTACAATAATCCTACTCCCTAATGAGTTTCAAGTCCATTATGACCAGCAACAAAATAATTTTATAGCATGGTTGCAAATCGTTTGGTTAAATGAATCATGATTTAAAAATATTTTTCAAACAAAACACGGTCTGAGTTAACATACTTTCATTTTTCAAAAGAGATAAGAGTTTTTTTGTCAAATTTAACATACTATGAATTTCTTTATACTATTTCAAATCAAAATTTAAATTTTCTTAACACTTTGTAATCCATCTAAATTGTATTATCATTAAAGATAATGTGTTGTTCATAGATATCAAAAATTGTTTATTGACTCTTCCTATTATTACTTTATTCATTATTTTACATATGTATCTCACCAAAGTTGAGCACGCAGTATCAAAATCACATTTTGTTGACTTCTCCAACGCGTCTGAGTAACCATATGCAATTAATGTTTTTAACTACACTACGTTTAGAAGTGGAGGAACTCCTCCCGTTATCAATTGAATACCTTAGAACTATGTTTAAACTAAAGGTTTTAGCTATAGATATTCTATTGGACTATAAGAACTATACTATACTATCTATAGCTAAAATTTTAATTTAAATGTAGCTATTAGGTAATCACTTGAAAACAGCAGGACTTTTTTCACCTCCAGAAACGTTGTATAGTTTAAAAGACAGGCGTGTTGGAAAATCCAATAAAATGTATCAATATAATAGTAATAACCAACGTCATTATGAATTTCAAAGATTCGGTTTGACTCCGTTTATTCTATTTCATCTGTTGAAATGAAGAAAAACCTGATTGTTTCTAATCTTAAAGGAAGGAATGTAGGCCCTAACTTTGAGCAAGGCGAACGATTGACCAAGAAATATTTACGTTACAACCTTATTGACATTCTAGGAACAAAGAAGAGTTTCTTGATATTACAAACTTTAAAAATTATTGAGAAAGAGGGAACAGAGTTGCTTATAAAAACTGCCATGAATCATGTTTAAGAATTTAAAGCATAATAGACATTTTTCAAAATAAAAGTAATGAGAATTAATTAAAAATATTTTTGGTTGTTTTTTATTGTAAATTGTAACAATAACATGAATAGCTTAGTGACATTAGATAGCATGTCCAGTATTGTAAATATGGCCTTTGGTGATTAGCTGTCGAGTGATTTTGTGCCATGAATGACACTTTAGAAACTCGCGCCTCAGAACTTGGACGCCAAGTCAACGCATTAGGAACTCTTGGGATAAAATCGAATTAGGAAAAGAAACAGTTTTTATAAATAAAACTTTTCACCAAGGTTTTAATTTTGTAATATAAATAAATGGATAAATTTCGTATATGTGGTGTTGTAATTATTATTGTTCATTAATTACTAGTTTTATCAAAATTCCAATCCATCGATGGCAAAATCGTACAATTAATTATTATATAGGCCTACACACACTTATATAAACCCTTATTGCAGCAAACCTGAATACTCATAACTAGTCGATTACTCTGAAGGAAATAATGCAAGTTCTATTAAATTCGCTCTACTCACGCCAGTGTGCTTTATTCGATCTCATTAATGAACGATAATTAATACCTCTAAATGTTAAGCGTAAGGGGGGAAAACATAGGGTTATTTTAAACCCAGAAGGAATTATTATTATTGCTGCTGTTTTCTTCTTATATTATCAAAACTACTTTGAAAATAACAAAATTGAAAACTGCAGAGTTCTGTTTGGTTTGTAGATGAAAGGTGCCATTGTTATTATTCCATTGTTTATTGTCTAATTCATCTAGTTATTTTATTTACCTTTTTATTTCTTATGCTTACATGGTTTATATTACTACATGTTTACACCAGTTGGAATCACTAGAACCATAATAGATGCAAATAAAACTACATATTTTTACAGATCAAAGATTATCTTTTTCTGGGATAAACTAGAGATTGTTACTACGTAGCTACAAAGCATTGGTCACCAGATTAGTTGTATATTTTATGAGGTCAGTTGGCAGCGCAAAACATGATACGCTTATCGTGGCTAGAATTAATTATAGAGAAATGTTTATAGTATTATTTTCTTACTATTTCTGTAGATTATCAATGACAACTTGGAAAACAACTGTTTAAGTTGAAATAAAAACTATACATAATTCTTATTAATTTTACGTTTATACTATGGTAGTTTTTATCTCGATAACGTGAAAATGCAAAAAATACCTCTATACTTCGAAGGTCAGTAGATAAACTAAAATTTAACCTCCATATGTCAAATAATTCTCAACCGACAACCTGTACAGGGGTTTTTGGTGACTTGTACAGTCGGTGAATCGTATCCGCCCACCTCATCTTCTTTCTATCTTCTATTTTCATCTTCTATCTTTCTATCTGGTACCACTTGGGCTATTTGAATCAAGATATGTGTAAAATCTACTATCGTTAGTCTATGCCGTCAGTCCATAGGTTTTTCCTTCGTGATGTAACTCGAGTCTTAAGAAGGAGCAAAACTGTGAACTTTCTGGAGGGAAGGGAGAAGACAGAGGGGATTGGGGAGCAACTGTTTGTTATATAGGCCTACCTTGATCTAACCCAGGTAATGGAAGGAATGGAGAGGGGGAGCAGCAACTGTTTGTGGGAGTCACTACACGGAGAGCTTGGATGGTTGAGGGTGCTGTGTAGATGGATGAGAGGGAGGTGGTTGGCCGAAGCCCAGCGGTCTCTCCTCCTCCCCTAGTTTAAGTCGGAGACTTATTCACCAGACCACTTTCTTGAAAGTCTTTGGTTTCCTCTTGTGTTTTTATGTATGAACGTTTTCTTCCAGACACTATTCTAGTGCCCACCCAACACATATTCCCCTCACCAGAGTACCAATGTACTAAGATCATCGGAATTTTGATTCAATTTTCCTTTCGTTCTCTCTTCTTTTCATTTGTTTCTAGCTACCTGCTGTCTTTCAAAGTCGGTTTTCTTACTTCTTATTATTCGGACATCTTCGAAAACTCCAACGCTGACTCTTTGCTCCGGAGAAAGTTGGCCTTCTTCCACGTCTACGCTTTTTGTTGGAGGATCTCGTTCATTTCATTTCGTTCTTCTTCGTAGAACTTGCACTCCATCAGCACGTGCTGCGATGCACCCAGTTCTCCGCAGTGGGTGCAGATTGAAGCTCTTGAATTTTGCCTTGAAGCTCCTGTGTCCGCTTACAAACTGCGTTGTGTAGTGATCAGTATCCCAATGCACTTTCTACCTAACCCTTACATCTGGTACTAACGCGAATGTTTCCATTCCTTTGGTGCTGACTTTTTCCCATTTGACCCATTTTCTCTGCACTCGTCCAGCATTTCTTCTCTACTGAACGCACTTGCTTTCCTTACTGTGAATAACATCTTCCTTGTCTCTTTTTCGCTTTATCCTTTTTCTTCGACCATCATGTCAAGTGGAATCGATTTTTCTCCTCGCCCTATCACGCTTTAACCCATATCTCACTGTCATATAACACCATGGGTCAAGCACACCTTTATATAACCTTAGACAATTTTCGCAACCCATCCCATTGTTTGCCATGGCCAGTCCTTTAAGCTTTCCGAACGCCTTCATTGATATGTCTAACACCTGATCGGAAAGCTTGGGAAGTTGAGGGTGCTAGATGGATGGATGACAGGGAAGAAAGGGAGCAGGAGGAACAGGAGCTGTTTGTGGAGTACCTTGAACCACCTCAGGGAGAGCCTTGAAAAATTGGTGTGCTGGGTGGATGGATGAGAGGGAGGGGAGGGAGCAGGAGCTGTTTTGGAGTACCTTGAGTCACAGCACGGAAAGTTAGGGAGGTTGAGGGTGCTGTGTGGTTGGAGGGGAGGGAGGTGGGACAGAAGGAGCAGCAACTGTTTTCCAGCCGTGTAATGGTGCGATACTTTCCGCAGATAATTTCCGCCCGGGGTCTTAACATCAAACATTGCCCTAAGCGAAAAATACTAATAATATCTTTAATGGATCTATTTTAAATCAAGAAATTAATTTCCCTGCTATTTTCCATTAAGTACTACAGTTCAGTACAGTACTAGCACAGTATGAATTACTATTTCAAGACTTTTTTCTGTAAACACGAGTAAATTATCTAATGGGGTTCAAGTCAGGTGGACTTTCACTAGTTTTCCAAACCTTTATTAATATTTTTAACTTTCAAAACTTGATTTAATAGTAATAGATTAATTTCAATCATAAGGCGGGTTCAGTAAAAGTTTAGGGTTTTTTATCATACCTAAAACTAAATTTTAATACATAACACATACATATATTAACAAAAGTGTTTTATAGCGTGTCTTGTAAACATTCAAGACTGGGTTTTAAGTTTATACGAGGATTATGAGTCCTATATTTTCTTCTCTTATAATCAAATTAAATGGTTTTTTTATATTTAGAATGTTATGGTTTTGGGGTTTATGACCTTAAACAAAAGATACCTTGTTGTACCAAATGGTTTGAGGGGTGTTTTTGCATCGTAATAGTTAAAAATTGTAATATATGTTGGGGTATGACTTTTCTCCTATCAGATAGAAATTTAGATAATAAATCGTACATAATGTTAAAATATATAAATTATTAAACCTTGAAACATTTAAATTTCTGAAACTGAATAAAATTGGAAAAGCACACAAATCAACAAATACACAAATCATATAGTAAGACATTTGAATTCTTTGGATACAAAATCATTTATATTCTAATACATTTTCTCACGTGTGTGAGTTGATAGTTTAAAAACTAATAATCATACCCAAGGCCGGTCCAATATTTTTGGGTAGAAGCAAGGCTGCAGCAGATTTAGACTTATTTAAATATTCAAGAGATGATGAAAACAGACCTTGTTGAATTATAAGACTCAAACCTTTCACACAAGAAAAGTCAACTAATAATTTACCTTACTTTGTTTCATCTCAGTAACCAGGAATGCGTGTTTAGTATTTTACGTAAAATTTATATTAAAAATTAGTTTAAGTAGTTTAGTAATTTTCAGAGAGAAGTTCCATCTTCACTTACCTAAGTTCACTCACCTAAAAATAAAAGTCATACATTTATTGTGTTAGCGAAATGTAAAATGGAACATACAATTTCCCATTGTTTTTTTAATGTTTTGGAATCGTTGGCCTCATTGGCATTTTCGCTATACATATCTGTAAATTTATTCAGCAAATTACCATTTTTCTAGCTTTGATAGTTTTGTCTTTGTATCACTCAACAATCTGGCTTTATATGTTATGTGTTTGTATTATAAACAGCTATAAAATGACTTAAAACTATGATGCAATCAAATTAATCGATAACTTCCTATTCAAACTACTTACTGGATGATGGAAGATTATTTTATCCAATCACGAAGTAGTTTAAATTTAAATTATTATGTAGCAACAGCATGAGGGCTTTTTACTTTATGATTCTTAACTATAACTTTTCACCGTACAAGAAATGACCTCTTGACAATGCATTTGAGTTTTAAATTAATGCTGTAAGTCAAATTCACTGGTTTCACTAAAACATTAGGAACCCCTAGAAACAGTGTTAAAATGCTAATGCTTATTAGGTGTTCATGTTTATTCATGTACCATACATAGAGGGTATGTTTTGTTAACCACGCTGAAATACCACCATCCAGAATTAAAATGGTAATCAAGTAGTTTGCAAGTACATTAGGGGATTACAGACCACCTGGGTACAAAGTAGCACCGATCTGCTTTGCGAACCATTTAGCGGTAAAGGTACTGAGCAGTTGCCAGGTTTAACACTTACACATGAAGGACAATATAATATTGGTAATACTGGAATAAAATATAGTATCGTAAATCGTCTATATTTTACTTATTCGAAGTTTTATTCAATTTCTCTCTCAATACATAATATATAGAAAATACAATTTTCGTTAAAATTTGTTTTCAATTTTAAAAGAGAGGATTTGTTAAGAGTATGGTAGCTTTTTTATCTATACTTTCCTGCTCACATACTCGTGCACTATAGATCTGTTGGGAACAACCGCAGAGGCGCCCAGGTGACGATAGGTTACGAGAATAAGTTATTATTCACGCAACCTACTTATGTGCACTTATGTAATTATGTGCGGCGACCAGATGACAACGCCTGACACGTTGAAAAACGAGGTTAGGAAAATAAAATTACTATTCACTCAACCTCCTTGGGTGCACTTATTATGCCTTAAATCATTGAGTGGGGTGTATCATATAAAGATAGGGAAGAGGGAAGGTCGTACTTTGATAAACATAGAGTAATTTTTCATTTTTTTAATTTAAATTTTTAAGGAGAGTGAACTCCGACAACTCCCATTAAACACTGGAATAACAAAAACTTCCAAAACGGCTCTAACGATTGTAATACAACTCTCATATTTGAGAGGATTAGCGTCATATATAATGTAGCACTACCCGCATGACTGAAAACATGTATGAAGGCAGTTCAAAGGTTATGGTCTTTTGAAACCATTAAACCCGTTCAAGAAACTAAACAAATAATTATTTTGATTTAGGCATGTTAGGCCTAAATCAAAATATTTTTCAATGGTTCCAATGAAAAGTTCAACTGACTGTTCACAATAACAAAGTTCGTTGTCAAGGGACGTACATTTTATTAATTTTATGATAATTATCAATAAACAAATTTTAAATATCTCCATCTTCTCTACCTTTTTATCGGAACTTGTTAAATAGACTACATAGCCATTTTAAACTACTCAAGAAATTTTGCTATTTCCTAAAAAAGGAGCAGTTTGGATAACCCCTCCAAAATTAAAAACTTAACACTTTTAGATAAACGAAATGTAAAATATATTTCAAAATCTTAACACCTCCTCCCTGAGCTTAAACATATTCACTGACAAAAAAATCCAAAAGCTGATTTAATTCCTTTCTCTTTTTATAATACACTCCATAAGCTCGCATTAACGTTTTATACTTCATACTTCCATGTAGATTCTATAAAGAATCACAATTTTTATTGAGATTTTAAGTAAAAAACAAACATGGAATTAAACTACTATCAATCCTACCAAATCCTAAATAAAATTTAATTTTCATTTCTCAATTAACTAATTTAAGTTTACTTGTATGCGTTCCCAGAAAGTGAAAATGTTAATGTTGTATTTTAATATCACTATTATATGTCAAACCACATAAACCCAATTTCAGAAAACTTTTTAAATATCAAAGTTGGACAACAATTCTAAAACGAACAATGAAAGTAACAAAACAAATCATCCACTGTAGTGTAGGCAGTACGAAAGAAAATAAATTAAAAGAAAGGGTCTCGTTGAGTTTTATGAAATAACAATCGAGGAAAAATTTATGGCTTATGATAACTCACCCAACAATGCATCAGAAAAAAACAGTATATCAACGATTGACTTACTTTTTACAAGTAGTTGTAGTCTTAACCTACAATTGATTAAGACTTTAAAATAGCACTTGAATTATAGTCTATTAAATGGTTGATTAGTTCAACTTATATTGTGAAGAGTTGAGAAATGAATTCGTATATATTAAATGAACAGGCTATCAGTATAAAGGAAATGCATTTTTGGATTTAAAGACAATTTACATATTAAGGCACCATGTTACCATTGCGATAGTATATAAAGCGTTATACTGTATTATAAAATATAGTCACAAAGTTCCCAAGATGAATATTCTACACCTAATCATAGAATGAACTGTAATTCTTGAAGTCATTTTTCTTAGATGTAAACCTAGTTTTCTAGCAAAGAAAATTCCCCTAAAAGGCTACCTTTCCGAAAGTCGATAAGTTAATTAAGGTTGCACCGTACCTTCAAGCGGCGCCCCGTTGATATCAAGAATACAGATCGTACAGATTTATAACTTACGATATTTTATAATCTATGAAAGAGAGCATATTGTTTTTAAAATAAATTTACGGAAGATGTCTTTAATTTTTTCTAGATAATTTGAAGCAGTATACCAAATGCTATCACAATATTTCAAATAATAAATGATTTTAAAGCCTTTTTGTGTGCCTTAACCTTACATGAAAGAAAATTGTTTCTCCACCTGAAAAATATAAAAACCTTAGTACTATTGTTACATGCAGGAAAGAATATGACGTGGATGCAACGATGATTTTTTTTAATCTTTAGAGAGAAAATTTTAAAATAAGAAAAAAATAATTAGTTACAAATGAATTTAATTGTGCTGATAGGCTACTCTTTGCATCTGAGCTACTGGGTACCAGTAGGCCTATAAGTATCAGACGACTGTCTTGTAGGAGCTGAATAGGACCGGCGTAACTATTCTATATTAGAAACGACAATGATATCGTCAATGGACACTTCTACGGTTGAAGAAAATGTCCTTTCGGAAAACGAAGAGCTCTATGTTCCACGGATGCTGCTCGATCAACAACTTTGGTCAACTGGCTTTTTCCGTATCTCGTCTCAGTCGTAAGTGGATTTTTATTTCTAGCGGCCGAGTGAAAGACCCTTGAGATTAGAGATTGGTTCGTTCTACCTTTATAAGATCTAAAACTTTAGTCACGTGGCATTTTTGCGTATACTTGTTTCACCTTAAACCTAAGATATCACTAAATTGTTGAAAATTGACTTTTCACGTACACCTACATATTTTGCAGCATAAAGTCAATATAGTTCATTGACGGTTGTGGTCAGAGATTTCACAACTGACTTAGGCATTTTTACAACAGCAACATTATGTACAACTACCAATAGACTTAAGTCATTGTCACTAAGGACACGCGGTATCCTGTCATACAAAATATCCTTCGACACAAGAAATCCTCACCCTCCAGAACATTTAGTACACTAAAACTTAACCGACACCAGGACCTCTTCTACCACACCAACAATGAACTGACACCAACTACGGTGCCCGGGGGGGAGGCGTTGTCCACAACGATCGAAGCGAGTTTAAATCTGTATACAGTGAATGCAGTGTAAGAGTAAATATAGATCTTTAGATAAACACCATAAATTTGAGAAAGCGGCTTTATTTATATTAGCGTTTTGAAAATATTAGGACTAGGCTATTGTAATTAAAATTATTATAAAATTTGACTTTTTAAAATTTATTTTTATACACACTTATAAAATATCTATTTATTTAGTCCACATGTTGAAGTAAAGGATTTTGAGAATAAAAATGCCTTTTTTCGCAAATACTGATTTTTTCTTTTGTGTTAGTATAAACTATAAAAGCATTAATTGAATAATTTATATTTCTGAATAATTATTATCTTTTAAACTCAAGTTCTAAAATAATCGTACTTAGGGTAGTAGATTACTTTGAATTTCGTTTTTCTGAACCTACACGTTGAAGGAGTTATGAATACTTATACATTATTCCTTGAAAGGCAATTTCGTAAGGCTTTATAAAAGCCTTTGCAGACTTGCGGCTTCTACGTTCCCCGATATTCAGCGTCACTGATTGACTTCCTTTTTCAATTTTAAGAACCATTCTCGTCTTTAACTTTATCACCTATTTTACTTCCCTGCATGTATATTTGCATCAATGTAAAGAGTTAGCAGCTATGAAGAGAATAAGATCACGTAAAAAGGTTTAATGGAAATACTTTATATGCTGTTCAACCATTCAATGAACAGCCCCATGCGAAAATTACGTTAAGGGCTACTTTTAAATCTTAGTATAAGTTGAAAAGCCAAAGCCAAAAGAATGAGAACCAATGAGTCAGTTTACTTTAAGTGGTAAACTTTCAAGTTAAACAAATAAAAATAAAATTAATCTTTAACATAAAGTTTGTCATCATTCTACTGTCCTTTCATATATTTATTTCTTATTTTAACTAAAAAATAACTTTACTAGACTATTTAAATTTAGCTCATGCTCGATAAAATGTTTTATAGAATGGAAACTAAACACTTGTTTTATTAAATATATTCTTTGGCTTGGATATCCACAGAAGGTGGGTAACTGATTTTAAATAACTTGTTCCTTTGAATAGTAACACTGAATTGAGTTGGTAAAAATATAATATTTATTTATCTGACTATACTAGGAAGATGTTGGGCAAATAAACAAAAAGGATAACGATGTATCACTTAAAATGTGGAGGATGACAAGGCATATTATTGAAATGTTTTTAAAAGAAATGTTATTCCGGTCACCCACCTCACCACCCTAAATTAATGTTAGAAGCGTGCTACACAAGGGTGGGGAGGATGACCCAAACACAGAGCGGGAGAAAGGGGAAAACGTGTGGATGGAAGCAGTAAAAATATATTAAATCAAAAACATAAATCCCGCAATTTCGATAATACCTTATTATAATTCTCCCCTTTTTATATATATATTCTTTTTTTAACCATAAACATGCTAACTTATGAGGTTGACCGTCCCTTTCAATAAATGAATCATTTTACTTTTACCCTAGTAATAAAAAAACATAATTAATTATTTCATGCAAGACAAGTTTTTTATAATTATTATTAATATTTTAAGAAATTGGAATGCCTAAATTTTGAACAATGCAGCCAATCCCACCCAGAGACATTTAATAAAAGACGGGTTCCTAAAAGAACACCTAAAAACTAACTTAAAAATAAATAACAAATATATATTGATTTAATTGTCATATGATATTTATTTACATTTACAGATTAATATTACCAAATAAGGTTAAACATTTACACTTCTTGAAAATGGGATTATTACCCGAAACATGTAGAAGGAATAAAAATGTTTTCTAAGGGTACTTGGTTGAATTATTTCAATATATATATATATATATATATATATATATATATTCACAGATCTCAGTCAATGGGTATGGGCATAGACATATAAATAAACTAAACAAATAATTAAATAGCACAGATTACAACACACATAAATATCACAGCTCAGTGTACTATTATCACAGACTGTGTTTATGCTGGTGGAAGGTAAAGGTGCCCGCCGTGCCACGGTGTAAAGGGCCGGGCAAGAAGATAAGCAGGAGGCGGACACCAGAGTCATGGAGCTCCTCACTTTGTCCTATCAGTAGAGTGGCCTCTAACTTAACGATGCTGCATTTTTAAACTTATTTTAACTGTTTTACAATTACGTCAAAACACGGGGGGATTACAAATATTCCACGGGGGAAGTGGATAAATTGTTGATCACCACACAGAATGATAGATCGGCCCATTATGACAAGTAGCTAGAAAGCTTCCTGTCAGCTCGCTTCCAATGCCAACATGGCAGCCACTACGAAAACAAAAGGCACTATAACAAATGAGTAGGGAAAATGCGAGTGGTATCAAGAGGATTGACCTGGCTCAATGTTTAATGTTATTTTAATAATTCTTAATGAATGAGTACTCTTAATCTCTGAGTCTGGGATCACGTGCTGCCTTGAATATCATGAAATCTAAAATAAATCATATAAATTATGTCAAAATTTTATTAATCTTTATTCTAATAATACCAATGCTTGGACTTTTGGGTTTGTATATTAGAAAATTCCAAATGACACTGAAGTTTCCCATGTTAATGGCCATATACGAGTAATTATAATGTGTATCGACAGATATTGATAAAACATGTCATATATTATTGTTATTATACTATTGTTTTTGAAATTTGCTGTGTACGCAGGTCTGCTGCGAAGGGGGTATTTTACAAAGCAGTGTTTGCACAAGACGTGTCTTACTTTCCTGGCTAGGAAAACTATTTGCACCTTGAAGAAAATTGTTTCAAAGAATTCCAATTTAAAGTTAAAACCATCATCAACTGCGGAATCTTCATCCGTGTAAATATAAAGCGACTTTTTAATACCTTATAGACTTATCACACTTATTAAAATTGATAATACATATTTTATGTATGAAAAGACTAATTTCAATATATGTTATATATATTTAAATATCTACATATATTATGTGTTTTACGCTTACAAAAACTTTCTAATTAGTTTACATATTTATATGTGAAAATTATATCTATTGGAAATATGAATTGAATTATCTTCCTGTAGCATTAATTAGTAGCATACTTTTTTACGTGGTATCATTACCAGAATACATTTTTAATTTTACATTTCCATAAAATTTGATTTCCATATCCATATTTAAATGTAAAAGATTAATTTAACAAGCACAAAATACACACAATGCATGTACAAAATTAGTATTAAAGTACTTTTTTATTTTAAAAAAATATGTAAAATTTAATACTGTATTCAATTGTAATTGTAATAATATAAGAATAGAATAGACATATATATATATATATATATATATATATTAGGTTTTCTTAACAATGGGATGATGACCTGAAACATGTTGGTATAAAAATGTTTTAATAAAGGATACTTGGTGTATTTAATTCAAGTTAACTGTCTTATTATATTAGTGGCACTGATTTATGAACTAAGGCTTAAAGCGAAACTTACTTTTATCCTGCATTTATGTTTTAATGCGCATTATGGCTTGACTTGTCATAAGCCTTATTCTATAGAGTTCATAGAGATGCTTCGTTTGCTATCTTCCTTGTCTCCTCTGCAGAACTTATTAATATTGATTTCACGCAGTAATTGTTATCCAGCTGACGTATAACAGCTTCTATTGGTTTCTTAAATGGAACATCCATTGGTGCTTAAAAGAATAATTAAATTGATATATTTTGTTTTAGTATTTTGTATAATATCAATGATTTCAATAATACTTTTTTACAATATTCAAGGTATAAATTACAAAAATATACAAATAAAAATGTAGCATTTAATTAAAAACCCGTTAAAAATTATTTGTATTTACTTCCCTGTGGGAAATAGGTCAGATCATGGATATGTCAAAACGGAATGTTTTCAGTTCATCTAAACAGCTGTTCTTATTCTTTTATATTAAAAAATCAATAAAAATAGCCCTGGTAGTTTCTATGGAAACCTGTTACATATTTTCCATCTTAAAAATCACCAACACCCCCCCAGAGCTAAGACATATCCATGTCAAAAATTAAAACAGTTAATTGTTGCTATTCTTTGTCACTCGACGATGTGTCGAGATGGTAACGCCACACAGTATACATACAGTACATTGTATACTGTATACTGGTAAATGATAGTGTCACATTGTACAGGGAGGCAGATTGAATGTTGACCAAAGCTTGCATCTCTGGATGTTACAAACATGAGCCATCTGTTTATCACACTGAGGGTACTGTGCTGAAAATTTGTTTCATGCTTTTGAATATAAAACTATTCAAAAACACATTTGGTTTGTAATATGTTTAACTAAAGCTTTTACATTAAAACACTCTTCCAGTCGAATTTACCTTACTCTTCATATAAATTTAAACTATATAATTCTGAATAATTGGTTTATAATAACGAACGGCTTTTATAAAGAAACTGAAAGTTAACTTTACAAGAAAATTCTAAAAAAATAGTCGTTCAATATAAATGAAAGTATTAATAAACTATATGAAACTGTATAATATTATTTGTAATGTTACATATATATTTTTTGCGTATTTCTACGCTTCTCGGCATTTTGTAACGTTTTGATGGGGAACGGTCCAAACCCCGGTCTTGTTACTACTTAACGCCGACCCGTTTTTAGGAAGCATCATTAATCAATAGCCAAATGACGAAATGGCAACTGGGTCCAGATTCGACCCTTGTGGTTTCGATCCGGTGACCTTAAGTTTTGAAGGCGGGTGTATAAACACTACACCACCCATCCAGTTCATTATGTTTTATGTGTTGCAGTTTTTGCATATTCTTTGCACATTATTTAACTTCAGCGGTACATTGTTAGGTGAACGTTGGCCGGTTCTGGTTAACCAGCTAAATTAATTCAATTGCTCATGAATGATTCTGAATACGCTTTTAATGTCATGGAATCATTCAATTAAGACTGGAGCAGACGCAGCGGTGTGGCTATTGTTCCGTTTATTAGGACATTTTGTATGGTCATATTATTCAAGTCTGTCATTCTTTGACATAAAAACAGCATTGCACGCTGCAATGAATGTATAAAAGTGTTCAATAATTAATTTAATATAGCTGATATATGTCTGAACATAATTTAATGATAAAAATCTATAAAAACTAAATACAGCAATAGATTTTTTACTTTTGCATTCAATTTATAAAGCACGACAACATAGTAATGTAACATTTACCAATATTTAATTCATAAGAAAAATACTCATTTAACGTTCATAATAGATTAATTTATCAAATATTAAAACTTTATTTTAAGTATGTTTATTTTTGTCATAAACCCATTATTGTCACATTTTGTTTTTAACAGAACAAAAAGGCGAACGTTGAGTGGAATAAATTATTTTAATAATAACTTAAAACCATTCATTGATTGGAACTAATATTTTAATTTATAATTATATAGTCAATCGTAGATCCCCAAAACTAAATCAATGTTCAGGTTGAGAGTGTGCGCTTACAAGATTGGTTCTACAATGGACTGTGGTAGATTATATATTTACAAGAGAAATCTGAAATGAACGTTAAACGACACTTATGAGATGTATTATCCATGTTGAAGGCACACACATAGACATGTATTAAGTTATTATGTGGTTCTGAAAGTAATTTGTTAAATCTGTAGACAAATCTTTATCCTGCTATCAATATAACATCTACCATCTTATTACGAAACTGAGGGAGCGCGTCGATGCTTAGCAGCTATATCTGGGCTTATGGTAGAGACGGCTAGTTACTGGTGGCCAGTACTTGTCTCTTCAACTTACCGTTTTTTACTCGTCTAAAAGGGTTCTTTTGACAACAGAGAAAAGAAACTACTTGCGGCCATAATTCATTACTCCATGACAAGTAGCGGGTCATGTGACCTCTGGCGGCCAGTACTTTCCTGCCAAAACATCCACTTGTCCCTACTTACCGCCAGAGAGCAGTGACAACGTAGCATCAGTAGCATCACGCCAACTCATCATCAACTCAATTGTTCCAAACTCACACGTAAATGTCTTTCAATTGCAATTTTACGCAAAAATTTGCAGAGGCAAGAAATTCGTCTCTCCGTCGACCCACTTCACCCATACTGTATTCCTATTCAAAACATATTACAGATCCTCGCTTAAAAGCACAACGCAATTTTGAATTGCAACATTAAAAGCTTGACAATACTCTGCATCACAATCTGGCATGATATTCACTCACTATCTCACAACATTTGAAATTTGAAGAAGCCACCTATACTAACACCACCATTATCAGGTTCAACCGATACTAACAACAAATTCATTAATCTACACCATCAACTAATAGGTTCCTCCCATTCCCATTTTATCAGTTTTTTCCATACTATCTTGTGGTTTTTCTTTTGTTTTCATTGCATATTGTAAACACCTGAACTGTATGCACCAAGTTGTGCTAATTGTATTTTTAATTGTTGACTTTGCCCATTGTATGACATATTTAGCGATAGTAAAAATCTTTGAATCTTTGAAACTTGCAGTTCTTTCTCTGTGGAAATTTAAAATGGTGGAAAGTGACGTAATGGCTGTACTGGCCACCAGTAGCTTGCCGTCTCTACTTTCCCCGTCTATAAGCCGCTAACACTGGAGACGTCATCCAAGTCTTGTGGTGTGGATGATAGAACTATACATTCTCGACACTCGCTTCTTACTCCTCTCTATTCACTTATTCCAATTTATTTCCATTTTATATTTAAACTTTATTACAATGTACTGCATGTCGTATTTAGAGTTTAAAACTTCAAACGATAAAGGTCTGTGTAAATATTCTTGTTATTTTACTCAAACTCAGACAAACCAATTATTCTTTACAGAGGTAAACTGCTTAAGTTCAATTATACGCAACATAAAACTTGAGGTTTTTGCTCGAAACGAATTAAAAGTTTTGAGACAAAGATTGCGTCCTGTAATGATAATAATTATGGAGTAAATTTAGCAATCGGTTGAAAGCCCGATTTTAGTTTTAATTATTGACATAATAGATTAGCAAATAATATGTATTCATTGTAGTAATTTTTTAACCTGTAGAATCATTATTTTATCTTTACTTGTATTTCTTGTTTAGAAAGTATATTTTCACTGTATTAACGATTTAAATAGCTTTAGAAAAAACAATTACATATAATAGTTATCAAGTAGAGGTTAATATTTTGATTTCTCTAGTAAATTTATTTAATTTATATATTTTCAAAACAAAATAATAATTCTCAGTTCTTGTGGATAATACATATGAATCTAAATATAATACTATAACGAGGCAGCATTTTCCCTCGTCTAGAAAAAATAGACGTCAAATAGACGTGAAGTGGTTCTCACGTCTATACTGTCTGCCACATATATGATCAAATTTTTTAAAATTTTCAAATGCTATAGCCTACTTTCAGTTAGTTGACTTTAAGTTCATTTGATCCGAACTTTTCATACTATTATTACTCATTATGTATTTTATTATTATTCTAACCATAATCTCTTTGGATATCGATATTTTCAATATTGATTTATAATTTTGCCCGTTTCGTTACGATGATAAACTGAGTGTATATTCTTTAAAAGTGTTACTTACTTAGGAACTTTAAAAATTCTTGTGTAGTTGTGAGGTTTCAAACGAATCGAATTGATCTCTATGTAAATGGTTTTGATGCCTGAATCGTAAACTTTGGGCCACTGCCAAAAGTTTCCTATCCTAAATCCTAAAGCACCAGGGTAATATATTCCATCACAATAATTCCTTAAGCCTATCCAAACCAACCCTCCCTTTGGGCTGTGGATGAAATCAGATATTTGGTTTTAAAACGCTACTTGTATGATGTTTGTCATATTTTGAATACGTCGTGTCGTACAGTTATCATATTCCATTGAAACATAAAATAGCTTTAAAATTGTATTTAAGACTAAAAACCTTAATAATTGTTGAAGTACACCAGAGTCCCGGTAATCCTGAATTAAATGGGATGAAACATTGTTCAGATTACCAGCTTGTTTGAATCCGGAAATGCGTAAAGGATTGAGTCTATTTTGAACTGTGAATGTTTAGTACTGTACTGTGTACTGTGATGTACCAACCTATGACGACAATGGCACATCCATGCTTCTAGTCTGAGATCAACAAGTAACAAGTATAAGACGATGGTATAACTTTGCATTGGCTAACGGGATTTCTTTGTTACGTGAAAAGACGATAACTAAATTCTTATATTCAAAAAGGAAGTTGTGTTTGATTAACATTGTATACGTAATACTATACAGTTAATGGTAACGTACTGTAGATTAAAGTTTTATAATTCAGATTACACTGCTTCGTTTTGATTTAAACTCAGCAACATTTTCCTCATCAGGATTAGCCGGACGATCAGATAAAGGGGGATCTGGTGTATATTAACCAGAGTATGTACGTTGACTGATGAATCGTGGGAATTAATTGATGTTAGTTAACTGCTATTCTGAATCGTCATGATTTAGAAGACAAAAAACCATGAATGTAATAAATCTTGAAACGAATCTAGCGTAATGGATAGAAAATATCATTATGGTACTGTTTACTACATTAGGTACTACTTAGTGCATATATTTTTAAAGTTTAAAGTTTTTTGTAGTTTTTAAACTACAGTAAGCATAGCCAAATGACTTGTGATAATATATGTGAGCACTAACAGCAACGGTGATCACCAGAGCGGCATCGGCCTGGCCATAACTATGATTTACAGTTACAACCTTAGACGATGTGTGTGGTCGTATACTCATAGGCCGGAGGCGACATACTCGTGGGCCGGAGGCAACATACTCGTGGGCCGGAGGCAACATACTCGTGGGCCGGAGGCAACATACTCGTGGGCCGGAGGCAACATACTCGTGGGCCGGAGGCAACATACTCGTGGGCCGGAGGCAACATACTCGTGGGCCGGAGGCAACATACTCGTGGGCCGGAGGCAACATACTCGTGGGCCGGAGGCAACATACTCGTGGGCCGGAGGCAACATACTCGTGGGCCGGAGGCAACATACTCGTGGGCCGGAGGCAACATACCCGTGGGCCGGAGGTAACATACTCGACCTACTGGTTAACTTATCGTTATTTAGCAAACTCATCGTTTTATCGTTTTGAATAAATTAATAACTTTGAAACAAAACTTTGTATACCGTACACTATCTGATAATTGCGGATTTCTTCATTGTAATCATTACTTTGAAGTTAATTCGACATCGTTAATTCCCTAATTAACTTTAGATGAACAAGCTCATACTTCTTGCATATTAAACTTACAGTTGACTTATTAATGTGATTTGAAATGTATTTTTTGTTGTTGTCACCAATCCATATACTCTCCAAATGTTTTGAAACATTCCTATTCATTAGACGATTTCAAAAAATTCTGGATTCTTTAAAGGCGTATAATATAAAACTAAAATGTTGTATTAAACACATACTCTTTACAAAATAAAGCTGGGAAATGTAGTACTGGTGTATTTTGAAGATAAGTATATGTCAGTTGCAATTCCGTCAAGGTCCATCAATTGGGTCTCGGGCAAATATTGACCCTTGGTGGCAATACCGAAGCCTTGTTGCAAATATTTGGTCAAGCATTCGATTACTATATAGAGACAAGCATATTATGAAGGGATAAGCTTGAGACGGTTCAATATTTCAGTAATTGACTATATTATTCTATCAATATTATTATACTTGGTTTTAAATACACATTTGCACTAGTAAATACTTATAAAGTAATTGACACAGCAACTAATAAACGGATTTCTACATGAACAATCATACTACATATAAATATCTCTACAGGAATATACATATTTCTACTGGAATACCACAAACAATTCATTTAGGATTTATTGTATCAAAAGGATAAGTACATAATTGCAATATAATATAAACATATTGTAAAATTTATTTTACATTTCCACTTTTTAGGTCTTAAGGTTTTCTGGGGTTCTTATAGACAAAGCTAAATATCACTTTAAATGTGGGCAAAAATTATCAATATGTAGGTGAGGTGAATTATTGTATTATATTTTCCTGTCAATTTTTAAATATTTAGCAGGAGATAGGAAGGTTTATAGTGAACGTAAAAGTGACATGAAAGATTTACGATCGCGGTGATTGGTCGGTCTCAGGTCTCAAGTCTCACCTGCTGCTGGTTCGTTACCGTCGCCGCCCTTAACATATACAGATACTCCCGTTGCAGCAAACCTGCGTTCTCAAGTGAAGTGTTATCAATATCTGTCGGTAAATAAAAGGTTTATTCTCCATAAAATTAACAAGGAAAAGAGTATGCAGGTTTGCTGCTGAGAGGAAGAAAGTAGGTATTTGGTAAAAATAAAAATTATTTATTGTTAATATGCCAAGTTTTATCAACACCTGTCAAAAAAAAGGAGGTTGCTCTGTATGATTACCATGGGCAAAAGAGTATGCAGGTTAGCTGACATGATAAACACATAAACTATGACTATGACATAAACTATTAGCATAAGTGGATGAATCTCAACCACATGAAAGTAGATACAAAGTTTCATCCAATAATATTGGTCAGTAAGTGATGTATCAATTTTTCCTTCTTCAACATTAGGGCCACAAAATACAACGTGCTGTGTTTAGATTTTTCAATGTATCTCGGTAACCATTGGAGATAGAGCAAAACTTCAAGGTACTAAATTGTGAAGTTTTAAGAGCTTATTCTTATGGTTAAACAAGATATTTAAAATATTTAAAAATTGCATATTAAAACATTATTTAAAATATCGTATGAAAAGCGTAAAAACCAAATTTTTGGCTACAAATCCGCCCCCTGTAAAATACCCGATCCGATCGACCAATATAAATGGATTACGAATTGATCCCAGTAAACGTAAGAATACACATCTCTATCAAATTTGGTCTCGATCGGACCATTTTTATGAGAGTTATCGTGTTCACAGGCACAGGTACCGTGGTTTACGTGTTACTATTTCCAAAAAAATATTTACAACTTCTGTAAAGACATAAATTACCTTGTTTTTCGACGTCAAAAGACTGGCGCATTTAGATCCGTGATTGGTTTGCTAGTTGTAGGCGTATACTGGTGCATTTAGATCCGTGATTGGTTTTCTCAAACGTTTTTGATGAAAATAGTTTACTTCTTAAAGTCACTTCGTTCCATAACTCAAAACACTCAAAAACGTTTTCTAACTACCTCCGGGGGATCTTCCTCAAAATCTTTCAACATCTAGCATGGAGATGTGAAAGAAATTTACCTACCACTTTTGAAATACGATACTTTTCTGTAGCTGTTGACTATACCAAAAATAAAATAAGGTTAAATAAAATAAAAAAAGGTTATCATTAAGTTTACAATCCGAAACCAAATTTTATATTTAAATCACTAAATCATTAAATCGCTATCGTTACTAATGTTCCCCTGTATATTTATTAAATTTATTATACGGCATCAGTGGACTGACACATACTTTCTCCCTTAAGAAAATTCAAAAAATGACAATCTGTAATTAAACTATAATACTCCTTAAAGTTTATCTAAATATAATTCAATAATTTATTGTTTCAATAACAATCATCCAATTTCTGAAAATAACAACACGAAAACAAATTCAAATTAATTGTTCTTACAATTTTCTGTAGGAACCCTCCCTCCGGTAATACCTAGCTTTTTGTGTTAGCTTTGTTGAGTGATTTGACGTTACGCTTCATACCAAGTTTCATAGAAAACGGCTGGATAGTAAGGAAGAAATTTATTTTTAATATTCTCCATAAGAATAACATCGGGCGCTTTCAGACAAAGCACTGCTATCATGGGTCTATCATGGACAGTAAATTTAACTTTTATCTGGAACCGTTAGTATGCTTCACACCAAGTTTCCCACATGGACGAACACACATTACGTTGAAACCCACTCTTTTGGATTCAGGGGGCCCCACTCTACTCCAATACCTACTCTACCTACTCTACTCTATATCCACTCTCAACTCAAAGAAAGTTTTTACGAAATCAACACTTTCTCCATATATTATCCGTTATAACGGGATAAAGTAAAATTAAATGTTAAAAATAACAGTAGGTAAGTTAAAGAATTTTCAACTATAAATATTTTCCTGTAATTACAATTAGACTGATATTAAAAATATTTAAAGGTAAAATGGTCATAATGACCGAGATATCTACTTTTAATTATTTTAAGTGGATAATCCATCAAATCTCAAAAGAATCCAAGAGTGTGTAATATTATGGGAAGTAGCTCTTTTCTGGTAAAACTCTGCCTAAAACTTCTGAACCCTACTTATAATCTATTAAATTTACAAGACTAAAGACTAATAACATTATGTAAGTAGTATTCGCGCCTTCTTACTTGAGTATGAGCACAGAATGAATCCCGAATGTAGTGAATATAGAGAGTATAGTGAATGTCGTTTGGTTGATTTGTAAAGGGGCTTTCAAACTTGCTGGAAAAGATGATCCGTTGCTATACTAAACTTTCAAGTACTGTTGAATAGGCTATTAAAAATGCATTTTTCTTACTTCCATTAGCTTACGTGGTAAGAAAATTCAGTCACACTCAACTATGTCTCGACACTACTTCCAAAATCAGTTATGACACCGTTTTCATAAATGCAACTCATGCAATCTCACGCAATTGTTCCGCAAGTTAATGGAGAGATAAAACATCGGTAACGAATGTGAACAAAGAAATATATAAGTGAAGAAATTGAACTTTTGGGCTCCTTATAGGCTAGTGAATTTCTGGGTGATTTAGAAAATTGAATGTGCTTATATGTTACTTGAGACCATCATCAGGATCCCCAACAAGGCATCAGCCCCCACCTTCTATAATATAGGAGGGCGGGGCTATATTAAGATATATTTAGTATATGTGTACTACTATATTTAGATCCTGTCAGTCTATTGGTTAGGGATGCCCACAAATAGTCACATGAAACAAACAAAGCGTCCATATATGGTAATCTAATATTATTGCCATATTTTACTGTGCCTGGGATGACGCTCTGGTCCAGTAAGTCAAAGGTTGCTGGATCGAAACCAGCGGCCGGCGCCTCCTGTCTGAGCATCAACGGTCACCTCTGGCTAGCCTATTTGACTAATACTGCTACGGTATAAACAGAATATTAAAGTGGTACATTACTGTGCGTAGTGCACATCGATTTCGTTAAAAATTGTTATTTTTCAGAAATTTACAAATTAAACCATGATTGTGAGATGTTTGCAGTTAGACGTTAATTTAAGCTTTACATCGTTAGTAAAAATAGGTAATGTGGTAATAAAGGTAAATGGTATAAAATATATTTTCTAACACATTGATATTCATTAGTACAGGATTACGTTAAAGCCGAGGTAGCAGTTGTAACCTGAATGTATTCAAGTTCACCACCAGCAGGGCACCCTATCTTCACTGCATCTGCTGCTTCTTTTCCAATATAATCCTTTACACATTCATACAGACGATTTTATGAATACATTTTAAAGCATTTATGTTGACAAATAATTACGTATCACTGTTTCAAGAACTATATTTTAACTAAAATAAACTATACTAATTACAAAAACCTGTATTATTTTAGGAAAACTACAAAACGTTAAAAACATATATTCTAGGAAACTGTTATATCCGTTTGGTGAAGATTAAAAAATATGTTTATTTGAGTAATACGCAATGAATGTTAAGAGAGATATCGTGATTTTAGTGAAACCCGGTGCATTGCATAACTGAACGAACGAAAGGTCCACGAAATCCTTTTAAAACTTTTACAAAGTTGTTCTACTTATAGAACACTATAGTTTTAGAGAGTAAACTCAATTTTCCTTCAGTTAATTCTTCATTCGTCACTGATATCATAAATTACTTTGTTTTCAGCTGTTAATATTTAAATTGTAATAACTACATGCATCGAAATACAAAGTGAAATTATCTACGTATCATGCCTTTGCATGATACGTAGAGTGTTGAACATTTCAATAACTAGCTGTTGCCAACTACAATGCGTAAAAGAAATAATAAAATTTGTTTCTCTATTGTCTTTAAAATATACTGTAAACTAAAATAGAAAAATATAATCCTTAAAGTGTTATTCTCGATGAATTTCTTTACATTACTATTTTTCTATTTAAATAATAATACACTAAATTTAAATAATTATTTAAATTAATTGACGTTTTCTACCTTGGAATAAATCATTCGCCATTGATAAACTTAATTACAAAAATAATCCAAACTTAATCTCAAAAAGAGCAGCACTGTTAGACGTTTTATCACGTTTCTGCTGGGAATTATTTCGTTATTTTGAGAACTAATATACACGAGAAATGCAAATAATGACGTTGCTAGAAACACGAAAAACATTATCAAATGAGGTCCAGTGGCCCTTCTTTCCTGTTGTTGAGGATTTATGTGCAAAACCACTTCTATTGCAGTTCCTTTCTGTAAAATAAAGTTTTATATTCGTATAACGTGTTTAAAGTGAATAAAACGTTAATGTATACGTTACGAGTATATAGCTATTCATTAATATTATACAGCTAAATCATCAATTACACAAATTTGAAAGGTTCAACCATTGAATGTGTTTAAACATTCAGTTTGTTGAATTTTTGTGTCTAGGTTTATTTCATTTATTGTACTTTATTAGTATTTATTACTTTACATTATACTTAACCTACATGGTTATTACAATAACCATATAATATATATAATAGGTAAAAATTATCAAAAATTACACCACCCATAAAAAACTAGAATAAAATAAATGTCAGCAGCACAATGATGCAACAAAGTGTTACTTTGCTGCACTCGACAGAAATATTTAGGCAAGTGCAGGTAGTTTCTTTCGTTTGTAGTAGAGGCTCTATTTAGTTGAGTTGCATATTACATTTTTCTGTCCGTCAAATATCTCCTATCGGTATAGGAGGCAACAGTATTAACGTTTCAATTTAGTTGTGATGACCTACATAATTACAGTATAATCCTCGTTTTGGTATATTTATTTACTATTTATTTCCAATCAATATTGTGAAGGGTAAAATTAGTACTGATAGCCCCTGTTTATGTTGTGTTTTGAGTGGGAAAACGGCCGATTTTTTCGGGCAGAGGTAGGAAAATTTTTTTTACTAAAGCAGCCTTCAAGACAATATTCCGTCAAATAATGTTAATTCCCTGGGGGATGTAACCTGGAGAATATACAGTAATCTGTACTTGACAGTAATGTGATGTATCAAAAGGCCCTAGCTGGATCAATATTGTATCTACAAAGCCTCTTCAGACCTTTTTAGGTTTCTGAAATATATTGTCTCTTGTATTCTTATCATGTAGTTCAATTTAAGTCCATATTTTTTACTAAACTGAACCTTATTGTTTACATTTACTGTATTGTAGTTTTGAAGATTATTTTCTCTATACAGAGAAACCGATTATGATTTGAGAAAAGCTGTACCTGTTTGGGATTGTAAATGTATACCACGATACGTGTACACGTATATCCGCCGTAAGAGATGTTACATTTGAGCAATTGCGTAGAGGAACTATTTGAGAAAGTAACAATAGTTGGCAAGGTAGATCGATTCCACTAAAGGATATAGGCGAACCATCAGGTATATATGACGAGGTGAATATCGATTATAAGACATATTAGTGAAATAATAGTTGACTTTCATAATTTACTATCACCAACTAAAATTGATTCAAAATTCTAAAACTTATAGATTCACGACAATATTATTAGTAAATACTTGATACCAAATAAGACGATGAATTTATTGGTTACTATCATTGATACCCACATACGAGACAACTTTGGACGAGACTACCTTCGGAAATCTATTTGTACATCGGAGGAAAGCTTACAAAGAAAGATGGGAAAACGACGGGAACATCTGTTCCATTTAGAAATAATGACATATCTTTTTGATGAAATACGATATCAAATACATCTGGCATTACTGTAGATTCAACAAAAAAGTGGGGATTTAAAGTACTTTGAAGAATTTAATATCATAAACTCTTAATGAGCGGAATATTCTGCATATAGCTGGATGAGTGGCACCAGCAGAATACCTTCATCAGATGGTTATTTTGATTTGTATATTCCCTTAAAGTTATTATTAGGCTTTGTGGGAGACTACAGACAAATTATTATAGATTTGATACACAAATTAGTTTTATTATGTGCTTCTAATTATAAAGAATTAATTATAGCCATCGACGAAACAACAGACGAACCTTGGATTGTAATATTACTCTTGAAAGGATCGTATGAAGAGTCCCTCAGCTTCGGTTGGCTGATCAACACTTATTACACTGTTGAAGCAATTAAAAGCAATAAAGTTTTAGTTTTACCAGTCCAAAGCTGTAAATTTACAAGAATATCCAATTCTACCCAACACAAAAAACTATGATATGTTATATTTACATTGCAGACATATAGAAGAAATAATATTTTTTTATATATGCGGGTTCATTTGACCATTGTAAATTGCATTATTGCAAACTGAATTGTAAATTGTTAAATTCCCAGTTTTTCCCTACTACAACTGAAATATCTCCTTTCCATAGAATACACTTTTTTAAACGATATATGTACGCAAGATTTCAACAATATTACTATTGAAAAATTAATCTAACGATCACAGGAGCAAAACCAACGCACAAATTAGCGCTATTGATTGATCTAAACAAAAAGCAATCAGCAACCTCGCGTGAGTGGAGCGTATTCCACAGAACGTTATTCCCATCATAGTAATCGATTAGTACTGAGTATGCAGGTTTGCTGCAATAAGAGTTATTTTACATGGTGATTTGCTTATATTAAGGCTGTTCACTAAGTAAAACACTTAAAACATTTTATCAAATTATTTCAATAATTAAGGCAATTCATCTATCCTCTATTTTAATTACATGGGCAATGAATTCGTAGATTTGCTACCGTAAGAAATATTAAATTTGGGGGTTTATGAATTTATTGATACAACTTAACTAGATGAACTTGCATACCAAAATTTGGAAGAATATTTAAGTAAATAAGTGAGTTATTGATTTTTAGCTATTCTACCTTATGATTAACATTGCACAATTTACTGTGTTTACCATTTTTAATATCTCAGTAACCAATTGACCTAGAGCCATTATTCAAAATACTAATCTGTGTGATTTTTTGAGCTTAATCTAATGGTAAAAATTAAAACTAGATAAAAACTACACATAAATAAATTAAAACCCCCATTTTGGGGATACAAAGCTTCCCAAAAGTGTACCGTTGCACAACAAAACTCGTTCAAGATTTTACAGAAAGGAACAAGTTTAACGAATTTCATAATAACCAGAAAATAATTTCAGCTATTATCGTGTCGACACATTTTAATAATTTACATGTATATATATTTCGCTGTTATTTGATCAGTTAGTGCCACTAATACAATTATATAATAAACTTGAATTAAGTATACCGAGTACCCTTTATGATCATTTTAATATTTTTCAACGTGTTTCGGGCATTATCCCGTTATCAAGAACATACATACATAACTTATTTTGATGAGATTAATACCGTATGTAAAAATATATGATAATTTAAATTTCACTGTATCTAAGTTGATTGAGTGTGTAAGCAGGTTTTATTTATATCTTGAATACTTTTTTCACATAATATTTGGATTGTAAAGTAGGGGGGGAAGTATTTTTTTTTTTATTATTTTTTGTTTTTAGTTTTTTTTTTTTTTTTTTTTTCGAGCCTTTGGGTATTGATTTTTTTTTTTTTTAATATAATATTGCTTTTGTGAATTTGAGACGGAGCATAAGTTTGAAATTATTCTTTCGTGTCTAATTTTATCCCTTTGTGTTTAAATCTAATATAGGTAGTCATATTATGTGTCATGTTAGTGTAATCATGGTTTGTGGAAATAATATGTTAGGCTAATGCTGATTTAAGTTGTTTTGTTTTTCGATTATATTGCTTGTATATGTTTTTTTAATCCTGTTGAACATTTGTACCAGTTTGTCCAATATAATATTTGTTACAGTCATCACAGTTAATTTTGAATACTCCTAATGTTATGTATTTGCTGGTTAGGTATTATTTGCTGATTTCTTTTGTATTATTTCAAAGGCGTTGTGTCTTTTTCTGTAGCTTATCTTGAATATTTGTTGTGTAAATGTTCTCTGGATGGATTTGTTTAGTCTTTAACCTTTGGCACGCAGATAGAATAATTTGCTTCCGCTCTCTTTATTATCTATGGAAGAAAAATAGAGAATAATCCAAAAAAAACCTTGCACCGAAGGTTTTACGCTTTCTGTGCTACGTGCCACTTTCAGGGTTTTACGTCAGTGGTATAAGAGCTTGAAATGTCATTCAATAATTAATTAAGTAATTAAGTGATGTTGTAGCCGTGAAATACATCTACTGTCACCTATAACTTGTGTATCACGATAGACACCCCGCTTCGGTACCTCGTTGTCATTAGTTTACCGAACAGACACAAGCCGAAATGTATATAAGGGGTTTTTAAATGACATGTGTATTTGAAAGCGTTAGTTTTCACCAACTCGATGGTGTCTGTCAAAAATTTCAACCAGTGAAACTAATCACAGAATACTGAAAGGCCTCCGCAAGCTGAAGCATTGCTTTTGAGTAACGGTCCAGATAATGGGTCGGTTAATACAACGTAGACATCACAGACCGGATGCGCTCTCAGATAGAACAATGGAAACGTCGATGAGTTACAGCCACGCTGCTCTGCGTATCTGAATGTCGTTGCGAATCGATCATCACTGCGGTTAACTGTTCCAAAACTAGTTTCGGCTCGCTCCTAAAACACACGTTCTCCACCTCACAACAAAATTGGTTTTATCATTGGAATGATGTTTTTAAGTTACCTTTATTATACGACGATTATTTTTTTATTATATTTATCATTATTTTATTAAGTAGATTTTTTTATTTTCTATATTCATATGCTTTTTTATTCAATTTGTATACACTTACAAATTTTATCTAAACTTATTGATAGCTGAAACCTAAAAAAATATGATAATAGAAATTTTAAGGCTTTTCATTTCATTTTCAGGTACACAGAATTTTTGCGGAAACTCGTACACACGCATAGCTCGTAAAAGGTCTATGCAGCAATTTTTTTCTAATACCAATTGTTTTCTGTCTAGGTTTTTTTAATAAACTGGATTTTATTTTAGAAAAACAAAAACGAACTAAATCTATTTAGTATTCTAAAATTTAAATTTTACGTTTTCCATATTTTCTGTATATGGAAAACGTAAAATTTCCCTCTAAATATTTTTTCACCTGTACTTTTACTTGTTTATTAACTTACTGATTTTTACTTTTTTTACTGATTTGCCGGTTTTTACTCGTCAAGCTACTTGTCTGAACTATCCTGTGCAAGACCAAAAGTGTATATTATATACTGTATAATCGGCGAATTATAAAACTTTTTACTATTTACATTATAAAACATAAACTATATATATAATAGTTATAAAACTATTATAATGCTATTACCTAGCTAGTCTAGCTACCATAACTCGACCACTCGGCCTGTATATACATTTAACTTTAAACATTGTAAATAATAAAATCTTTAGTACAGAATACCATCAACCAACTAGAATCCACCGAATCTTGGCTGTGTACGAGTATATTTTGGCAAGTAGCGCTCTGTGGAGTTTGGTTAATATGTTTTACTTCCCTTTGTGGCACGGCGTAGCCTACATTTAGCTCGCGCATTGCTATTACCGGATATCTACCGCGATGATATCTGTCCTAATAGAGGCTAGTTAACTAAAACATCTACTCCCGGATAGTTTACCCATTACAGCATATGCTTTATGAAGTATATTCTCTATTAATCATACGGACCAGTAGATTTACAGGTAAAGTTTTAAATTAATTGTATTTTTTATTTCTTGGAGAGTTTGGTTTAAATTAGGTTTCTGACAAATATTATCAAGTGAAAAACTATAATCAATTTTCAACATCTCCACAATTGAATTAGAGTCATGCCTGTACAGTGTGCATTTTACAAGTGTACAAGTGTGTTTTTGTTTGAAATTGTGAAGCTTTTGTGCCATGTTTACGTTGCATACACCAAAATGCAACGAAACGGGTCTTATTTTTATTTCGGTTTGTTTAGTCGCTACACTAAAAGATGCGTTCTCCAAAATAGCTAGAACTCCAATCTCATGTTACTTTTTCTCATTATCTATGCATTTTGCAGACGGTTTCTTTATAGATTAAACTAGCCCTCGTCCTTTCAGGATAAAATAAACTCTTAGAAATAAAATAACTTCAAGACAAATCTAAAAGTAATATAAAATGCTCAATTTTCACTAGCACAAATCTTTAAACATAGATTGCACGTGATTATAAACTGTATATATGTAAGTTAAACAATAAATCAAATATATTATACAAATACTAATAAACTAACATTTAACCAACAATTATGATGGAATTGAACGTGAATGAGAGATGAATTTCAGCCCCGAGATACTCATGGAGCAAAATAATGCGTGGAGGGTCTAAGTGGATTTGGGAGTAGAGTATTTGTAACGATGGCGACGAGTCGAGTGCCGAGGAATGCAACGGAAGGCTGGAGTGGCCAATGAAATAATGAGAGGCGCGGTCCCGTCCCCCTACTGCCGGTGGGTTCTGGTTGGTCCTACGTCATTAGATGTCAAACTAATATCATCGGCATAACAAATAATCACGATATATAAACATGCTTTTCACATAATAAGGTCCAGTTAAGTTGAGCCTTTATATTTTTGGTTACCTACATATTAAACTATCGTGTATCCAATACTATTATATATATATATATATATATATATATATATATATATATATATATATATATATAGTAGTTAGCGTTCAGGTCTCTCGAGCTGGAGGTCGTGAGGTCAATCCCCGTCCGGAAAGCCTCAATTTTGTTCAGTGTTTATGCCATATTAATTAAGGTGTATGAAAACAGTCTTATTTAAACCACACAAATGTTATCATTTAGCAATAAATTTGTTTAAATATTGCTAATTAATTTGTAAAATACATGTCTTATTCTATCCGAGCAAAGCTCGGCCACTGGGTAATAATCCAATACTATAATAGGAGCAAGGTTTCTTCTTCTTCTTCTAGGAGCAAGGTTTCTCAACTTAATATATATATATATATATATATATATATATATATATATATATTAATAAATAAATAATTTTAATAATTTTATTATTGGATTATATATATATATATATATTTATTTATTTATTTATTTATTTGCACACGGATCTCGAAAACGGCACTAAGGAATTTCTTTAAATTTTGGAAATAGCCAATTTCCGAGTAGAAAATAAGTTCTAGATAGGTCTAATGTCCAGGAAAATTAGTGTTTTCTTGTAATATTAAGTTTAAAATCTAAAAATTTAACATTACGCTTATGGAGAATAAAATGTAAACAATACAAACCAAAACAGCTGTTCATAACCGTTTGACAGTTCTTGATTGAAGACGGCGGGGAACAATATGTGAATAGAGGTTTTTCATAAATATTTATTTTATGTACGTAATAAAAATGTAAAATTATCAGGTTACTAAACAATTAAATCCAAACTATACAATCCAATAACTCCAATACAATACAATAACTGAAATGTTATTCTTAAAACACCAAAGACAACACATAAAATACATTACACATTAACATAGAATACACATAGATCAATCACACACAAACACGCAGTAGCTTAATTCACAACTAATTATTTTTCAATACTATTATACCCACACAACATTAAAACACTGTTATGGTTCAGGAGGTAATAAATTGTAGTAATCAACACATAGAATGGCGCTTTATTAATATTTAATACTGAATGATCCCAAGTACATTCGCATTTTCAAATCCAATACTTTCCAACAACAACTTTCACTTTCACTTTGTCTAATCAGGAATCGTCCGTTCAGGGTTGATAACCTTCATATTATAACTTGTTTAATCCCTGAGAGGATAAAATTTCCCAACATTCTACAAATAACATATATTATAGTACTGTAAGTAAATTTATTTGAATATTAAATCTTGTAATCCTGGTATTATACATTACTTACAGAAATAGCTGATCTCTCAATTAGCCATGTGGCTAGAGAGATTAAACATAACTGCATTGTAAATCAAATATGTATATGAAAAATAAATGAATTGAATTGAATTGAATTTGTAAAATATTAAGGGTAACATAGCTGTGCGAAATGAAAGCAGGAAAGAGTATTTCCAAAATCTTCCGTGTTTTGATAGAAAACGTATTCGTTGTATTGCTTGAAGCTACTGTAACAAACCAAATAATTGGTGTAAATTAAATTTCTCTTTTGCTTTTCAATCCTCATTCCGTTTCTAACAAAATCAGTTGATCACAGGATAATAATAATAAACTGTATGGACATTTAAATTCAGTATAAGATTAGCTAAAACAATTGAGGTTGGCCAAAAACTCTTAAACGACAAAGCGAAATCGGCTGATGGCGTAGCTCAGTTAGTAGCGCTCAGATCTCACGTATGCAAGGTCGCGTGATCGATGTCCACCCGAGGGCTATATTTCTGTTCAGTATTTATGCCATATTAATTAAGGGGTATTAAAACGGTTTTATTTAAACCACATAAATGTTTTCATTGAGCAGTAAATTTGTTTTAATTTTGCTAATTAACTTGTAAAATACATGTCTTATTCTATCCGAGCAAAGCTTGGTCACCAGGTACTTTGTTTTAATTATCCTATTTTAGTTCACTAGAAATTAAAGAAATAATATAACATTGATTAATTAATTTAAACAACTGAAAATAATAAAGGTATAAGTAACAAGCATAGAAACCTTATAGTGTATTATTAGAATTCATTTTTATAACTAATTCGAAAAAATATTTTTTTTTCTTATCTTTACCAAAATGCAATGAGATTTTCGTATCGAAATAAAAATATCGACCAAAAGTATGAAATAATAGAGATATAAATAACCAACTCTAAACGGACAAGACCGGCAAGTCTGAGGTGATGGGTTCAGGATTATAGGCGGTCAAGCGTGAAACATGAGAGATCACGATTCTTCAAAACTTATTTTCAACACTTCAACTTTGTTTGGCGAACGGAGAATGAAAGGAATTTGTTCAAACCTTTCATCGTCGTTTTCGCTTCGCGGGGTGTTTGCTCAATAAGCGGATTGACCCAAAGTTGTTCTTCCTAAGACGATTAACTTTGCGCATAGAGAGTTGCGCATTGACGAGTGTTAAGTTTGTAATATTTGTTCGTAATTCTGTACAAAAAATCGTCTACTTCTGAAAAATTTTCTTGGGTTTCTAATTTCTCATATGTGGTTTCTCTGGTTTATTCCTGACTTTATGCTAGGAGCTACTAAAAAAAAGTGCTTAGTCATATCCATACCATTGCCTCTTGCATTCTTGGATGTTTTTTTTTAAACTTTAATGCACATTTTCTCAGATATCACGATAAATACAAAAAGCAGTTTATCACAGACGTTAAACCTAGTTCTCTAGGTTTAACGTTATAGGGTTTTTACTTATTCTGATTATAATCTGGATATGGAGAAGTTACCCCTCATGAGTGTGTTGTGGTGGCGTTAGTCACATACTGTAGTTTATCAGGCGAGAGGTCTACTCATTACATAAAAGGAGTGAAAAAACATTCACGTTTAACCTAAAGGGCCAATGCACTGCTCCTGGGTGACTTTACACATGTTTTATATTCACCCTCTCATAAAATCAAAAGTTGAGTTTTGCAACAACATGAATAGTGTCGTTGATTACTCAACTTAAATAAAATCTCATATCGGATTACATTGCTTTCGAGACTATTTTTATGACCACTTTAATTACCCTGAATTCTAAATAATAATAAAATTAGTTAAAAATTACAGGAGTAGGCAGTTTTTTCTATTTGCTTTTTTAAGCGGGACCTGCTTAAAATTTTTACATGGGTCCATAAGTCCAGCTATTATATAGTTTAGAGACGTTAATCACTTCATTGTCACACTTTATTAAACACTTTCACTTATTTGATTTGTTCAACTTTATACTTCCACTGTGGCTGACCCTCTGGAGCAGTAGCATAGATGAGCGGAGTTCCTCTCTGGTAAGTAAGCAATCAAAATACTCAGTCTTTGCAACATATGATCAAAAGTAAAACCGTTTTTCATTTAACTCGAACAGCAGCCATAAGCAGGTGGATGTGAAGAACAATCGTTACAAAACAATCTGATAAATGCCAACTTCACACCGCGCCACACTTCAGCGTTATATGACTCTCCCCTGCTCTGGAATCTGGATATCTTACTCATGTTCAATTTTAGATCAGATGATCTTCTGGGTTCTAACATAATATTCGGATTTGTTTCAAACATTTGTTGTCCTTTTAACATCTAACTATCAATTTATTTTCCTTTAAACATTAAGAAATATTTTCCTTACTTATAATTCAAATGTTTAAGAATATTTACGATGTTTACAAATTTGCTCGATAACCCATTTTGTAATTCACATACCCTAAACTACGAACCCGTATAGAAGATAATCATGTTTATATGATTAGCATTTGTTAACTTATATAATTACGTGTCTTCGACATTCTACTCCCCGCGACCATTAATAGAAACGTCAAAATGTTTGTTGTGCTTCATAATCAGGTTAATATTTCAAGAAAACTCTAATATTCACTTATGAAACCAAATTCCTATTTTTTGTAGTTTGTTCCCCTAGTGTAATTTAGAGGCAGTGGTTCGGACTCCACGTTAAACTGCAGGTCTCTCAGATATGCGATTGAGTGTTGGGCTATTAATTAACAGTTCTGACTAAGGAACATGTCTGCCTTAGTCAATAACAAGACTACAAGATCGCACCAAAATCATCCTACACTCATTTCTCATTCATACTTGGCTTTAAATACCTATCTGGGTAGGTTACCATTTCAGTTAAAAGTATAAAGTACAAAGTATTGCCTTCAAATCTTAATACTATAAACTTGGTTATTAATTTTTGAAGATCAATTTCAAACAACTGACTTATAAATTCTAAAAACATCGTGTAAAATATAAAATAGCCTCATAGTATTTTCCTAAGTACCATAATGTTGATGGTAAAATTTCATTTTTTTACTAAATATGCACCTGAATGATAGTCATACTGCAATGCTTTCAAACTATCAGCATTTTTTCTTGAAAAAATAGAATTTTGAAATATTTAATAGTGATTAAAATTTTAGAGTGATTTTATAGTGATTATTATTGTGACTTGACACTTTTTCGATTTCAGCTTAGTCAGCCACAATCCATCATTTTATTTTTTTTATAATTAAATTTTCAAAAACCCTTTGATATATTTTCATTAAAATTGGCTTACGAATTCTTCTTTTGCATAGTTTCAACTACTGACAAAATTTTGTTAAATGAATTTTAATCCACGTCTAATTGCGCTTAAATTATAAAAATCTATTGATATTTGCGATTATTATTTGATTATTTTAACCAAAATTAAATTAATCAAAACTAAATGTTTTGATTAAATAAAATAAATAATAAATGTATAATGTAATAAATAAATGTTAGTTAAAAAACTATTTAACTTGGTGATGTATTCCTAATAACGATTTAAACTATTTACTCGTTATTCATTGTTTACATATTTCGCATAAGTATGACAAAAAATAGTCAATAATAGAGAATATTATTGAAGCAGCTGATTTGATAAAACACTAGCCGGTAATAAATTACTATACATTAGATGAATAAAATAATAAAGCACTTACAATCACAGCTTTATTTTTTTAATTATTTCCGTTCAATTTGGTTTAGTTAGAATAATTATTAAGAATACATTACTAATAGAAAATATTTTGTTTCTCTATAAACACATTTTTTAGTTATTTTATTTATTTATTTTAGCAGATTTTTTATTTACCAACTGTTTTTTTCTACAATTTAAGCAGCATTCGATTTGGATTCAAAAGTAGTTTAATGTCTTGTAAACATTTTGATAGACGCTTGTAAAATTTAAATCAACGCCATTTTTAAAATTTTAAGATTTTATAAATCAAACTTTGTCAATTAGTTGACAAAGTTTGAACTAAAATAGACAAATTCGTTTACCAGTTTTAATTAAAATATCTCAAAGGGCTTTTGAAATATTAACTACAGTATTATAAAAAAATATAAAATATATCACGGATTGTTGAACTTATTTTTATGTAGAATTCGATACGGCAAAGCACGCTATATGCATGTTTCTGACGCACTGTAAGTAACATTTATGTTATGTGTTAAAGTTGTGTGTGTATTTATGTTGTGTATCATAAGACGACACTGTTTTAACTTTTTTCGACTTGTTGAGCTTCCATAAGTTATGAAACCAGAATCAGTACTGTCTTATACTAAGAATATACGAAAATAACATAACACTCGTATTGATATTTTCACACTTTGAAGTTGATTTATCTTTTTTAGCACAGAAATCCAAGGTTACATTGAGTTTTGTTGGCTTCGTGGGTACCAAAAAAGTTTACTTTATATCGGCCAAGTACTGTGCCAAGATTTTATGCCCTCTGTTTTACGAGTCCTATAAATACATTATTTGTTTTCAAGATAGAAGAATAAATGATTATACTTTTTGGATGACTTTTATCAATAAACGTTAATACAACCACACTGTTGGGCAAAATGAGGTTAAAGAACTCTCTACTTCTTTGTAGTATTTCACTTAATAGCCTACTCTGTCAGTATTTCTTGGATTACACATCCAAGAGGATCTAACATTACTTCATTTATTTATATTATATTATTTTTTATTGTACTCCTCTATAAGATAGTAAAAATAAGATTTTAAAACACAATTTAATGTCTGCAACTACTTAAGACAATTTTTATTTTTATAATTGCATGGGTTACGGTGCTTAGGTTCCCAAACAGTTAATATGTTTCCTTATGTTGAGTCTGCTACACTCATACTTACCTTTGAGTAGTAAGTAAATCTATTTTATTCACCCCCTTCTTACTGAAATAGCTTTATGTTATACAATTATAGGTTCAAGTAATTCTTTCTATTTTAAGAATTTATATAGAGAACAAGTTTAGCTGTTGACTTATATAATTAATTTAATGCAATGATTTTGGAAAGTAATGGTTTTCTTTTAGTTTAGTTCTATTTTTTTGCCAATTTAAATCCAATTTCAATTTGTTATATAATTTAACTATTGTAAAACACAGTTGAGCAAGGAAAGGGGCATTTGATTTGTTTACAGGGCTAAAGTGCCACCACCTCAGATCCAAGAAGCTTTAGCTCGATAAATTTTCATTTATCTTTGTTCGAGGCGACTAATAGAACTGTATATTATTTTATATGTTCAGTTTAACCAAGTCTGAAATTATGTTTTTGCAAGACTGGTAAATGCGCCATACGTATAAGAAATAGATTATTTTGACAGGAGTGTAAATATCATCGTAGAACAGCAAAATGAGACGGAATGATAATTGATTAAAAAAAGATAATAATAATAAATATATGTTACAATTAATTTTTACTCAAATACGAATACAAAAAAGTATATGAGATGGAACATGGAAAGGTTTTCTACGGTTAAAACATATTGGTTGGGCAAAAGTTTGGTGAACAAATATCGCAAACCTTTCACCGATAAGGAAAGTTTTCTGGTTAAAGGAAAATGGAAAGATTATCTTTAAACTGTGATAATATAAACATGTTGCCCGAAGCCCTTTGGTTTCTCTGCTCTGCCAAAATGTTTTACTTTGACATCGCACGATACATAACATGCTAAGATAAAAACCCTGAATGAAAACTTATTCATTTTACTTGTATATTTAAATCATGAAAATATTTTATGCTACTAAACTAAGCAACTTTTAACTTGAAAAGTTGTTGTTCTTTAACTTTAAATTGTAATACATCATTAATTGTTTTTAGCAAAGAGTATGTTGTGGTGCGTATCACCGTGGCGCGCATTATTGCATCATTGATGTGGCGGTTAGACATTCTCCCCAGTCATAAAAGTTATTATTTTAACTGTTCTTTTAATAGCAATAAAAATAAATTATTACTCAGTGGATCGTTTTATCTCTTTATTAGACTATACTATTCTAGGACAACCGCCGTTTCAAAGTCAATTGTTTTATATTACACCGGATTCTGTTTTTGGTTGTTACAGCGTAATAGCCATCTTGTCACTTAAGAGTAAAAATCCTTCTCTGACAAAAACATGAAAATCAGCTACAAACAAAAAACATTACATTTAAAATCAACAAAAATCTTATTTGCCACAAACATGAATAACAATATAATATTGATTTACAAATTTGAAATAAGCGGTATTTATAAAATTACTTGTAGTGAATGGTCCATATTAACCAGTAAGAAACTTTAAATGCTTACTCAAAAACCACATATAAGTAATTATGTCAAACAACAGATTTGTAGAATATACTCAAAACACAAGATGAATACAAAAGAATTATTGATGACGAAGTGCAGAGGATTGCCAGTATCTTTATACTAATACAATGGTGGTTCAGGGCCACTAAGTGTAGATAGGTTATTTAATGTTTTTGTTTTGTTTTGTTGCGGGTTTAGACAGGCGCGACCCCCCGAGCAGACCACCTGACCTGCCCGTGCCAGCATGCCGGGATATACAGTACACTCCTGCTTGTGCAAGCCCATGTTATCCTAAAACCTGGGGGCGATATGTGATCACGGAGGTGGTGTGGAAACCTGGAAGTGGTGCGACAACCTGGAGGCGGTACGGGATTCTGGAAGCGATACTGGATGCTTTATATATATAAAGAATTAGGTAATTTATCATATATAAAAATGAACACGAACCCACGTACAACGACAGTTCGTATAATAACGATCTAGCACAGATTTGTTTAACCAAATAAATGTAAAGAATTCTTGGAATACAAAATAAATTTTAAAACTTAAGAGTAAACTTATTTATTATCTATTTAATAATATTTTAAATTAATAAATTGATCAAGTAACACGTGTCACAATAAAGGAAACATTAGATGTAACATAACCTTAATAGCCATAATGGTCTGGCTGCGTTTGCCGAGTAATTTGTGTGACTGTAAATCTCGCTTTACACATTGTAAATGTCGCGCGCAGACCGGCCGGACCTTGCCTGCGTTGTAAACCAGTTTCCGCTATATAAGGATTATGAAATCGGGCCAACTGTTGTTTGTGTTTCAGGCTCTAAATTGAAAGGGTAGGAAATTGGTAAATACTAATTAAAATCATAGCAAGTGATTATGTTTGTTTCAATGTACTTTATCTATGAAATAATTTTGCATATTTTTCTACTGCAGTACTACAAAATTAATTATTATTAAATTAACATTATTCCTAGTTAACATTAGACTGGGACGGTGGCGACGTCCTGTAATCCAGCTACTTGGAGGTCACGAATTGTGGATAGTTGTGACAGATGGTCAGTGGATGTAGTGTTCTCTTGTGTGGATTAACGTCCGCACTATTGAATACTACGTTAATCAACAAAGACGATCCTCATAATTGGACCAATTCGTAATTCAGAGGCCGTGGTTCGGATTCCACGTTAAACTGTAGGTCCATTAGTTGCCATCGGCTGTTGGGTTATTAATTTTAACGGTCCTGTCTAAGGAACATGTCATCCTTAGTTAGTAACAAGACTACAAGATCACACAATCACCAGAATCATCCTACATTCATTCCTCATTCATACTTGGCTTAAAATACCTACCTGGGTAGGTCGCCATTTCAGTTAAAAGTAAAGTAAAGTAAAGTAAAAGTAGTTAAAACTGGTAGATGTAAAAGAATTGGATTAGATTTTTTTAAACCACGTGACTTACCTAAGCCTTTTGTTGCGAAATTGAATCTGAAAAATTGAAAAGAAGTGTGATATTTTTGAGACAATGTTGGTGTCAGAGGGGTTTTTGAAGTCATCGCAGAAATATTTAATATGAGCCGTGTCGCAGTTCGCCTCCTCCCTGGAGGTGGAAAGTTTTGTGGAGTTGTGTTCCAAGTTGGCGCTATTAGCTGCTTACTTCGACTTCCTCAATCTCTAATTATTGTTACTGATAGTCTGCTGGGTTATCAATAACTATCTCGTACTAACGCAAATAAGAAACGTTAAAATGCTTTTATAATTTTTATTTGTAATATTAGGTTAACACTTTTGCATCCTCTTTAAAATTTATTTTTGTTATATATTATTTTAAAAAATTAAATCGTATCCATACTCCTTGTTTGTAAAATAACTCGTTTAATATATCTCGCTGTCTTGGAATAAAGTAAGGTATAAATATTTACTGATATGGAGCCATTATAAAAAATCGGAAATTATTTAAGAACTACACTAAAATATTTGTACTATTTTGTATTTACCACTCCTTATAATCTTAGAAATAAACAAATACCCACAAACTCTACTTTTTTCTTATGTGAAATGTAATTATACTGAAAATCTGCAAGTATATATTTTTATCATTTGAACACAAAACCATCAAAATTCGTTAACCTATTCCATGATCTTTAACCAAGATAAGTAAAGTGTAATTAAAAATCAATTTCAGCAGAGTAGATCTAACTCAGCCAACACTATGATATATGATTGTTATTCCAGTGACAAATGGAGGCAACAGATCGCCTCAAGTAAACTCGCCGCTGTTTCATGAGGTGGAAAGAAGCTATTATTTTCCAAAAGAAGGATGTATTCATTCACCTCGATTGTAGCTCTATAGCTTCGACATCTCGTCAATTGCAGCTTGTTTTCAAGCTATATTTAAGGACAAACCTCTCTATTCCTTAAAGTTTAATTTTAATACATTCGTTTTGATATTAAATATTTCCTCTCCGACACCGACAAGGTCTCGTTTATTTATTTTAAATTATTTTCAACTAGCCAAAGTACCCGTTCTTAAAAAGTGTTAAAAAGGCTGATGGGTGTTAGCTCTTCTGATACATTTAAGTTATTGTTAATTAATTCTTCATTGTTAACAAAATGACAAAACACGAGTGTCTACAACATGACAAAGTAACATCTGTCAAATATTGGGAGAGGATAAGGATTAAAATAATAGAGACAGTCATCGGGAAAACTTAAAATCTACCATTCCACTATTTCGCACTAATAATTCACTAATTTCAAACTTTAAAAAAAATCAACTTTATTTCTTCTTCTTCCCGAACTGACAAAATATAGTGCAAAAGGATGTTGTCATTAGAAAATGTAAACATTGAAACCTAGGACGGTCACGGCAGCTCTTTCTTCTTCTTATTCCCGAACTGTCAAATTTTAGTGTTCACAGCTGTTGATATTCAAGTAATTTTATGTTTTCATTATTTAAAAATGTAAACATTAAAATTTAGGACGTTTATGGGACGTAGCCCGAGGGGATTTTAAGGGAGCTAATATGCCTATGTGTTCCATGAGTTTAAGTACCTTTCTGTAAAATTTCAAACCGGTCGGTTCTGTATTATTCGCGTTTACTTGCCACAACAAACCCACAAACCCACGAACAAACCCACAAACATACCCACAAACATACAGAAACCACCTCCTCTTTATAATATTATAGATTTCTCGGATTAAAATTTGTAACGAAAAGTATAGTTAGCCACATGTTTTAGTGTGATAAAACCTTTACAGACCTTCATCTAGTTAAAATCTACTAACATCATCAAGACAGTATCGTTAAACTCTGCCAACTAATCTTCCACTTTATATGGCTTAAGTTATGATGAAGCTTATCTGTAGACTATCATTATAAATAGTTCTCAAATAAGGTTAAACCAGCCGAGTACGTAGGTCTACTGCTATGAGCGTTAATAAAGCTTTGTGGTGACTTAACTAGTTAAAAGGACTTAGGGACTATTTGTTTATTTTTACAAATAAATAAAACCATAAAATAAAATGAAATAATTGTGTGTAAATATTATTATTTTTGCTAGTATACCAAAAAATGAGATTTATTAGTCGATTTGGAACATTTCCTGGAACTTGATCAAACTGCAGGGGTTCATAATGCAATTCCATTTTGGGTTTATCATGAAAGGTTTATTTATTCAACTTCTTGTAATCATCCAAGTTTCAAAGTTCCTCCAGAGATCTAAATAATATTCGCACCATTAGTTAAAAATCACGAAAAACTTGTTTAGAACCTTCCAGTTAGATACAAATAGATTTAATTAGCAAGGTTTTTTCTGGTAACAAGCAATCTCAAGTTATTTAATTTGTAGATGATGTTTCTGCTGCCTACAGTGTCTACCTGCAAGAAAATAGTCCAGTTAAAACTTATGCCGTATATTCCTAATCATCAAGAGCAATATCATTGTTATTCAACTCTTAAACATTTATTAGTTAAAACATTTTCATATACTTCATCAACACAAAATTATATATTCTGTCGTCTTAGATCAATTTTAAATCAGATCTTATATCATTAATCAGTCGATAACTGTGTAAGATATGTTTTATAAAATTCAAAGAAGAACCAATAATAGAATGATGATCCATTATTGCATTCTAATTTGTTACAATTACTGATAACGGTTTCTCGAGCATAAATAGCAAACACAGCAATGTGCCGAGCCGCACAATGTCTCGCCACATAATCCACATAGTAGGATTAGGAAGATCATTATTATTATGCATTATATAGATTTAATTCAGTAAATAGCTTAATTAGCAAGCGTACCCAGGTGTACATAGTTGCATGCAAGCTAGGATAAATTGCTGAGTAGATTCAATAAGTTAATTTTAATTGGCAGATTTAAATTCCCACATTATCCAAATCAATTATCAGAACAATATTTAGAACCCATCAAAGCTGGTTCGGCAGACGATCTTGGTTCTGGGGAGCATATTCCTTCTTCCAGCATAGCTTGCATCATTAACTAATTACAATCTATCAGCCTAAATTCCCTTTATCTTGCACAGCTTATTGATCTCGATAAATAGTTACAGATCCAGCTTCAGTCAATAGTATAAGTCCATAGTATAATTCTGGTGTTTGATCATTCAAGATTGACCGGATTAAATCAATCTCCCCCAAAAAGCAAATTTTAAAGAAAAGAGTTAAAGTTACGCTCATATAAAAAGATAAAAAAACTTGCAAATTCTTTCAGGTTGGGCAATGTGTAAATATTATAATACTGAGCAAACCGCAACAATTTACTGAGAAACAACAATTTAATGTATATATATATAGTTATTTACTTATTTATTTATTTATTTATTTATTTATTTATTTATTTATTTATTTATATTTATTTATTTATTTATTTATTTATTTATTTATTTATTTATTTATTTATTTATTTATTTACAACTAGATCGACCATCTTCATTCGAAATATTTCATTATGTTTAAATTGTTACGCTTCAAACTAATATTTCGTAGTTGCTAAATTTGTGGATTTTGTAAGCTCATCAAACAGTGCTATTAATAGTTTAGTATACATAGATACATTTATGTACTATGATCCAGTTATTTTGACATGGATATAGCTCTGGGGGGGTTGACAATTAGCGAGACCAAAATTTGAAACAGTGACGTCCATAGTTTGGTTATAAGAACAGCTGTTTAAATGAACTGAAACACTCCCTTTAGGCATATCCATTATCGAACCTTTTTCCCACTGGGAAGTAAGTAAATACAACAATTTTTTGTTAGCTTATTCCTAGTTATTTGTTTTTATTTGTGTATCAACTAGGTTACGACATGACACCCAGTCTCCGAGCCGAGTGGTGATCAGTGTTGGCCTGGAGGAGGAAGAAACCTTCATCGACGCAATGGTTTCGGTTCCACTTCATAAACCGCGGTCCGTCTATTGGGAACGAGTTGTTTTTTCCATCAGTCACTCGAATTACTCTGGTTTTGCATTCACTAGCCATTATGAATTATGCTTTTAAAATTTATGTTACTGCCGAATCCTATTTTTTATGCTGGTTCAATATATATATATAACCCTAATAAATATCTGAATATACTACGGATTCCAATCTGTTGTAATAGTGTTGTCAACATTAAAATTTGTTACATGAAACTTTTTTGTTATTTTACATCAGAAATTTCATTAGTTCGGTCTACGTTGGACATCCAAACACATTGAATACTGCATTAGTCTCGTAAATGATTTTCTCAAGTATTCAAGAAACCAGTTACTGAATTAGCAGGGCATTCATTTTTGTAAAACCCACATCCATTGTTTACTAACTTTACTTGATTAACGGAAGAACTTGAAAACAAAAGAAAATTTTATTTCTCATTATCACGTACCCTACGTCAGTATCTCGTTAATGAATTCCAGTCTTCGAGCCTCCGCGTTTACTTTTATCGATTATCGATTGTCGTTTAAATGAAAAATACTGAATACTGAATATAAAAATAATACAAAGATTTGTTGACACATTCGTGTGAGGAGAAGTGATTTTATTACTGTACTCTAATTTTCTATAGTTATGCCTATTATGGTATAAGGCACAAATATTAATACAGTATAATTAATGTTTTTGCTAATCAACACAAATTATTTGTACATCAGGAAGTGCTGAGTATTTGACTAAAACAATCAATATTTTTTGTAACAAAAATTAATTCAATCACTATTGAGAAGTAATAATTAAGTCTATAATTTTTACAATAATTATAATTTTTCCCATCTATAAATCACGCATTACTTAAATATGTTGTCGATTGAATCCTGACACCGTAAGGCGAAATAACTTAAACAACGGCATAGCTTTGTAAACAAATGTCAGTTGGCCTAAACAGAGTTGCGAAATACACAGACAAGTCTGAAGTCCGACAATTGAAGTGACCCCATTATGCTTAGTGACGTCTATATTTTAGTGCAATAAAATGGATTTATTCTAAGCGAAGTCAGTGAGTAGGCTTGGAACCCATCTAAAAACATCTAGAGTTTAATAAGCGTTTTTAAAAACGTAAAATTGGGTTCAAAGTTCTGCCATTATACAACCTTACATTATGTTTATTACAAATATGTCCATAACGTTTATGGGCTCAAGGAAACGAATGTAACCAGTATTCACCTGATAACATAAATCTATTCTCGACTTGAATTTATTATCAGACTTTCCGCCTCTACCCAGTTCCCTTTCTCTGTTGAAATGTAATGACATTTTCTTGACATTCCAATCATTATTCTGGTTCTATGTAAAATTGTTATACTGTAGCTAGTCGATACTAATGGTATTAGTGGACTAACACATACTCTCTACCATCATGTCCTTTAAAGTTTTTAAAGTATCATTTAATAATTAATAGTTTCAAACTTAATCATCCAATTTCTAGAAATACCAAGAAGAGACAATATTAAATCAATTGTTAGAATTGCATGGGGGGACTACCTCTCCCTCCGTAATATTAAGCTTTTTGAGTGATTTTGTTGGGTGATGAGGCCTTACGCGGCATACTAAATTTCAATGAAAAGGGTCGGGGAATATGAAATAAATTAATTTTTTTATATTCTCCATAAGAATAACATTGAAGGCTCTCAGGGAATGTACTGAGTATACCACGAACATTACATTAGAACCATTAGTCGTAGACTAATGATTCAAAATACTAACTTATTTATTTAATTTGGTTTTAATGGTGGAAGTCAAATTAAACTTTACCCTTATTATTTTCACAGGAAAATAAAAAATATTTTCTTTTACTTTTAAAAGTCCATAACTTTTAAACCCCGATGTTTTGAAATGATTGTGGTGTCATTTTGTTTATATCGTAAAAAATCATAAACGCTGTTATGTTTCTCCTCGCTGCAGTGATGGAGGCGGCAGCCCTACAAGACGGGGTAAATGTGTATATTTACCAACAACTTTCGTGACTAGAACATTAGCCGTATTAATCCATTACTTATTACATCTAACACACCTACCACTTGTCATTAAATACAATCCAAACCACTTATCTGTAAGTACTGTGTTTACCGATGTATTATTTTGTACTCTTACTATAATTTAATTGTTATTTATTTTGAACTAAGCCAAAATATGTTCTAGCTTGCCCTATTTAAAATAAAAGCAAATAGTTAATTTTGGCTCCTGTCACATAACACACTGAATATTTATTTAAGTCAAGTAACAAAACAAACACCATTGTGTTTGGCATACTATTTATAAAACGTGGGACATAATTTTAATTTAAACCTTTAACGAAAAATAACCATTGAAAATATTTTTCTAAATTAATTATCCATTAAAATATCCTGGTTGCTGCGAATATTTATTTAAAAGCGAACGGAGCTGTGAAAATCACGTTATGAGTGTGAGAAGGGTCTAATCCTTTCAACCTACCCAGCAAATCCGATCATGCCAAGTTGACGTCACATATGGAACGCTTGATTTGAAATGTATGTAAAAGGAGAGGGGATTTTTCACTTTATTGACTCACTCCACTGAGGAAGGATCCCACTCTTATGGTGATATTTAAACATATATTTCCACCGCAATATCATATCACAAGGAAGGCTACTTGGTCGATGATATTTTGCTCTGTTTCTTTTCTAACTCTTTAATAAATGAGTAAAATACTGTTGGTTTTATCCAAATTAGGTAGTTTAACAAGAAAAGATAGCTATGTCATGAATATGTCGTGCTATGTTTTCTCGATTTGAGTGATACAAAACAATGCGATTATTCCTACTGCGGAGGATTGTTTTAATAAACCTGATCATAACCGAATTGGTTAAGTAATTATTATTTATTTTTTTATCAGCTCGATTGCTAAAAAGATAGAACATACGAAAACAAAATATGAGTTCCCCTATAAACAAATTACGTTCGTATGGAAGGAATCATGTCTAACAGTTTACCGGTACTGTAGTTCATGAGTGTGACTGCTTTATTGTACTGCGATACGGCTGGTGCTATTATAAGCAATATCCTGTTGCTTCTCACTATAGTTTCCTCTCTCCGACCCCCCCCCCCACACACACACACACACACACACACACACACACACACTAGCACTCACGCACACGTATATATATCACTACATCATCGAAAGATCTAACGATTAGCCCCAATTTATTTTACCATCCTAATGAAGCAACAAACTAAACTGCAATTTTTGTTAATTTATGCCCAAAGATATCCTCTCCCTGGGACAGTTCACAAAGTTCCTCCGCTAAACTTTGCTCTGCCTTAAGCTTACGTATATCTTCTAATTTACATTTATTACAGTACTTCAAAACAACTCCTCCATCTTGATTTTTATGAGTTTATAATTTATGTTTCAAAACTAATCTCACCTAACGTGAGAGAGATTTCACCTCACGGATTGCGTTTTAATACACAGAAAATCATGTTTAACCCTTTACGACAGGTTAATAATCTATATATTACTAATATGCTAGAAATAGTTGCTTCTAGCTAGAGGTGTCAAATACCCGGGTATTTATAATGTAGTCTATGAATAATTATTTATAAAATCGCGACTTTCACTTTCACTTTAGCTAGGATTTATATATTGATGAAACAATACAGAACGTATTATGCAAACTATATCCATTTTATATGATGAGTTAGATCAAGGGTTTACTCTTAAGGCTAATTATTCTCTCCCTGCATAGAATACGAATAATATAGAATATATAAACTATGGAGAAATTATTGCTAATGTTTTATAGCATTATTATTTTTTCGTTTTTTTTTGGAATTAATAAATCTGTATAATATGCCATTCACAATATGGCAAATACTAAGCGAGATATTAGGGTTTACCTCTTCCATATGATTATTGGGGCTCCATTAGACATACAAGTATAGTGTTTACCAGTCTATATCTTAGTGCCCGATTGACTTGGAACTAAGATTCAAGACATAAAATTATTCTTTTTTTGAGCTAGTTCCAATTATTTTACTAATAAAAATTCAAATTTTTAATAAATCATATGTAAAAACCACTGTTTTGGCTACAAAATCCCTGTAGAACGTAGAACATACTCCAAGGTATAATATTGCATTTAACAGTACATTTTGGTGGTTCTAAAAAATATATAAAAGCTGATGATTTCAATTTAAAATTTATTTACACACTTTTCTCATCGTAAGGGGTCAATGATGGGTGATACTTATCACGTTTAATGAGTTTTTTAAATTATTATAAATCTCTAACTAAATATCCTAAAAAGTAAATTATTCGTTTCACACTTATAAACTGACATTATAAATCCAATCAATCATGAAAAAACCAGATGAGTATGTTTTTCATGAATACACACAATTCTAGATATTTATTTAGGCCTTGTGCAAGTAGGCCTACCCATTTACTCTTCCCTCTGGGTACGGCTCGGCTCACTTCATATATGTACCTAACATATTGAGAACATTTACTGTACATCTTGTTGTTTGTTGTTGCAGCGGAGTCAAACTTCATTGTCGCTCGCTTTATAATTGTCTATAATATTGAGGGTATTGTAGGAAATTTGGTTTGTATAACGATTATAATATTTACGATTAAGACTGGGTCCCGTCCGTTTCGCACACCACCGCGTGGGGGGCGCATGCTATCAATAGAGGTGGTGGTTACTCTTGCTCTCTCCACTCTGCGACAGTACGGAAGGTTGCTCCGAGGAACGTTCGCCCGCACATTCGCGGATCGCATAATGCGAGTATGCGCTCACGTTAAAGTGGTAACGTAACGTGCGTTTACCATTTGGTATTTTGTAGTTTTTAGTAACGACATGCTTTACCTTCTCGCTCCTGCATAAACGCTAACTGTGCTTATGCACTCACCCCTTTATTCGTAATTGTGGACGTGGAGCTATCGCGAGACAGCTATTATCACTTAAACTTATTAATATTTATCACAAATGAAAAGGCATGCAAGGTTGCATGCCTTGTACAACAAAACTTAAGTGAACCTTCGAAAACAATAGCTGTCATTGAAATGGTTTACAGCAAGTGACCTGCATGTTCAACGAATGTGATTACAGTCGGCACATGTTACACGGAGCCTCATGTATAAACATGGACAAAATACCAAATTGCAGTCGCAGTGGCGAATGTTAATTAGCTACAATTCACGAACTGACATTCATGGTTATTGCTCAATCCCGAAAGTGAAGGATACTATATTTGCCCTGGGATTTCCTTACAGAGAATCAAAGTCTGTGGCATGATACGACTCAAGATTAAATTAGATTAGATTATTTGAAATGGCGACCATACCACAAGGTAGGTATTTTAAGCCAAGTATGAATGAAGAGTGAATGTAAGATGATTGTGGCGCGATCTGTTACTGTTACGCGAGTTGTTACTAACTAAGGCTGACATGTTCCTTAGACAGGACCGTTAATTAATAACCCAACAGCTGATGGCAACTAATGGACCTACAGTTTAACGTGGAATCCGAACCACGGCCTCTGAATTACGAATTGGTCTAATTATGAGGATGGTCTTTGTGGATTAACGTAGTATTCAATAGTGCGGACGTTAATCCACACAACAGAACACCACACCCACCGACCATCGCTCACAACTATCCACAATTCGTGACCTCCAAGTAGCTGGATTACAGGATGACGCCACCATCTAGGCCGAGACAAAATACCGAATCCTGTTTGTTTATTGGTGTATATTTTTACTCGTATTACTTAATAATAAAAAAATCCTTTATTGTTGGCTGTAATTGTAAATCACATGATATGAATTTATTTGATCTGAATCCCCACCATAAATATAATAATTTGGGTGTTTTAAATTACAGTCTTTAAGCATCGCCTGCCATGACCGTACGTACGACTTACTAAATTTGTTCAGGGGAACGTTAAGTAATCTATGCGTTTTAGTAATTTATTTGGTTTTCAATAAAGTTCATTATTTATGTCAAGAATATATATGTTGAAATAAAATAATAGTTAAAATGATTTTCTAATAAACATTCGTACCTTAAACATTACAGTACTGTACTTCAGTCACAGTGGCAGTTTATTCTGTCAGTTAAAGAAACAAATCATAAGTAGTTCATATTTTCCAATGGTTCCACATTTATTTTGGACTGTTATAAAACAGTTAACGTTACATTCATAAATTTTATTGGACTGTGAAATTTCATGAAAAATTATATACAAAACCTGTGGGAATTTCCTGTGATAAGACGTTTCTGTTGAGGTTCTAGTCTGTGACGTTGAATGATTTGTGTTCACGGGTTTCTGTCAAGTAACAGGCAACGAAGTGATTTGTGTGCGGAGTAAATTACTGGTGCAGGAGTTGTGCGAACATGCCGAAGTGACGCAGCTTGCATCGATTGCAACTTGGCCGTGGGGAGATTTATGGACCGTAAATGTGTCTTATGTGGCCAAGTGAAACCTTTTTTTATCGTAGCCAATAGTACTGTCAAAACCTTTGGGTGCTGACTTCGGATGTAAATGAACTTATTTACCTGCATTTATTTACTATTTCCATAGGTACAACAGTTTTATTTCATCTATATAAATAAAATTAGAGTTTTGTTTGTACATTGCTCAGAGTTATTCATTTTTTAGTTATTTTAAAGTTTCATGCGTTAGAGAAGTCGAAACAAGTCTTATCTCAATTTGTACCTGTAAGTCTGTTTGTCTGTCACGCTCCAGGAGGCATTTTACGCCCTCTTCCCCAAAAAAACGGGGGAACTGATAACAATGAAACTTATTTAATGCATTCTCTACATTCCAGAGATGGGTTTTCAATGCTTGAAATTGTCCGCCGCCCTTTGAAAAGTAAATAACGAGCATTTAAAAACCCACTTTTTACGCAATAATAGTCGCATTTTTCTTTCAGTTTTCAATGAACATTATTGGTTTTTACTGGTAATAGACACCTGTCTTTGTAGTTTGATGATTTAAAAGAAAGAAAAACAACCAGCTATATAATTAAAATCAGTATTAGTTAGTTTATATTGGTCCGTGATTTTAAACCAATTTTGAAATCATGCTATATTAAAAAGTTATTTTAATGTAAATAATGTATAACTAATTTCAATAATGGTATAAATGTTCTAAACTATTTAAATGTAAAGTAATGGTATACAATGAAACTAGGTATTTATTTATTTTCTTTTACCTGATTTGTTTAGGATTTCAGGTTTACATTTTGGTATGATAGTCTTTCTTCTTTTATTGAATCTTATAACCCATACAAAGGACGGGCTTACTGCCAGTCTTTTTTATTTCTATTACCCTCATTATTCTTTGAGTTTTAGTGATATTCCCAATGTTTCTTAATTTTTCACAAAAATAACCTTGATGTAATTAAAATTAAGTATTAACAAAAACATTTAGAGTGAAGTGATATTTATATTTTAATGGAATCGCTTTTAGTTTATTGTACTTACTTTATAAACTTGTCAAAGCCAAAGCACTTTTACTCCTTTGGGAAATAAACATAAAACATACACCCTTTGCAATTGATTTAAAATTTAATGAAGAGAAAGTTATAACCAAGAAATTACCGAGGGAATTTCTTTTTTTGCATCCCCCTAAATCTGAAAGACAGCATTAGATCTGTAAATGATATCCTTTATGTGTGTGTGTGTGTGTGTGTGTGTGTGTGTGTGTGTGTGTGTGTGTGTGTGTTCGTGCGTGCGTGCGTAAGTGCGCGCGCGCGTGCGTGTGCGTTTCAGAAATGATTAAATGAAAAATTACCTTCTTGAAGCTAAAATACAATATATTAATGCAGTAAAATATTTAAAAATATACAATCAAGATATGCCAGATTACCAGTTATAAACACAATATAGAAACTATACTTTAGTAAATTATTTTTTCCTCATATCCTGGTTTCCATGAATTTCATCTAGCTGTTACAAGTAATGTCGAACACTTGCAAAAAATAAGAGTTCATACAAAACTCATGTTTCATATTTTACCTGTAAGTTAGGATGGCATCACATACCAACTACATCGTAAATAAGGGATTCTCACTTCGATGATGTAGATTTATCACTGTGGCGTTTTTCGCTTGGGATTAAGAGCGATCGCCTAGTTACATTGTTCGTTTTTTAAACTGATAACTTAAATGGAATGAATTACGATACCAAGAAGAGTGTGTCCAGGTGATAGTGAAAAATGTATTAGGCCTATAGGGAACTAACGAGGGAAGAAATTCGTTGTTCTGCCACATTGCTTTAATATTTTAATGAAACGCATGAATGTGCCATTTTCACAATAGATGCTTATTTAATATATTTATTTATATAAATGTATAACGTTGAGATACATCTATTTATGCTTAAAAATCTTAGTTTATGTGTTTATCATGGCAGCTAACCTGCATACTCGTTTCCCATGTTAATCATATAGAGATTAGGTAAACTCCTTTATTTGTGGACAGATGTTGATGGAACTTGGTATAAATGGTCAAAATATAAATTGTTTACGCTAGAAACACCTACTTTCAACGTTCCTCACAGCAGCAAACCTGCATACTTTTTCCCATGTTAATCTTATGGAGAATAGACACATAACTCTCATATTTATCGACAGATAATGATAAAACTTGGCATATATTATTATTATTATGTTATTGATTTGTAAATTCGCTGAGTACGCAGGTCTGCTGCGACGGGGGTATTTTATTTAAAAAAATACTGGGCTCAAAATTTAGTTTGACTGTTTAGTTGAAAGTGATATTAAATTTGTTTTCTTTTTATTAACTAAAAGATTTTTTGATCAAGGAACTCTTGGATGGCCTGAATTTTGACGGTCTCTTTTTATCACCCTGGTCCTTACTCATGGATGAGGCGTTTCACCCCGCCCGCTCTGCTGTTCTGACACCTACAGATGCCGTACCAATTAACTGCGTTAGGAGGTGGTTCTATTTTCCGGTTGCTGGCTGGCCTGTTATTATGTATATTACATCCATGATATACATCGTGACAATTGAAAAACATTGAATTCTCAATGGAATTTCAATTTATTAATTTAAAGAAGATATTATTTTTTTAATAATCCAGTGCTTGTGATCTCACAGTGCAGTGCAAGCTGCATTGCAGCCATATGAGTATTTAGACCTATTTCGATGCGGAGTCCTTGTACTCACTTTATAGCTCTGCCATGCTATTTTAAGGAATAAAAACTGGTTTTCATTTCTATTCGGTTGGAAATCGGCCAGTTTGGTTGTTGAATACACCTTGGGCTGGTTGTCATGTTAAAATTGTTAAACAAACGGTATTTAGGTTTGAGGTAAAATAGTAGTTGTATAATCACAAAATAAATGTACATGCCAAATTTGGTTCAATTCGGTACATTATAAGTACCCGGTCAACAGGTTTCTTTCTGGTCAACATTTTAGGTGGTCCCGAGGTCTCATACATATTTTCAGAAATAGAGAAATATAGTACATCTCATAGTTTATGGCATTAAATTCTCGCCAACCAAGTAGAGGTACAATAAAAACCATATATGGTACTCATACTTTTACATATTATACTTAAGAACCGTGTTTTTAAGATGGCTATATTTTGCTGTACTCACCCGTGTCACCACCGCTAATTAACAAAAGAATAAATAGGAATCCACCTAATGTACAAAATTTCCTTTTTGGTTGGTATCAGTGGTTTACCAAACTCACGGTAATTTTGTTCGGTAAGTCTTGTGATTAACTAAAGCAAAAGTTAATTTTTGAAGGTTAAGTGGACTTCTATTAAATCCTTTAACTACTACCTGGTGCCATCAGTTAGTGCGGGTGAATAGTGAATACAGTCTATACAGCTAATGGCAATGGGCCGTTTACGTGTAAATTGGTTAGCTTACGGCTATAAATTTTAAATTCAATTCTAAACTCTATATACTAGTTTATACTACTTGGAGCCTTGGAATTATTAATCTAGTGTTATCAAATTATCAATTTATGTTCTATGTGATATTTAGGTTAGTGACTTGGCCTATTGTTTCTTGTAAACTTAATAGCTGAATAACATCTTGAATCTTGAATCTAGTGTCAGTCTGTGATGGAGTTTAGTAACCTCCTTGGAAAAAATTGACTGCATTGTGTAAGTCCATGCTATTTAATCCGACCTTGCCTAGTTAATTTTCAGCACGGATGCATGTGATTTTTTAAATTACTGGTTATCTGCTAGCCTACCGGTTGGCGTTTGGGTGGGAATTCCAAATGAAAAACTAGTGAACTTTAAAATTGCATAGCTGACGCTGAGCTTGCCAATGGCAAAACAGAGAAAAAAGGTATCAACAACAAAAAAATTATAACCTTAACGTTGAAGAGACGTTTGTTGGTTAAGCATATTCTACCTTTGCTTATTTGATGTTATTGTTTGCTGCTTAACAAGAGAATGTCTTTAAACAGGTTTATGCATCCTAGGAATAAATATCGCAAGCCTCCCGATTTTAAAGCTCTTGCTATAAAATACGAAGAGTTTAGGAAACATGCAAAGCAGGTAACCTATCAGGTAGACCCCTAAGCCGATGTGATTTCTAAATTTTCTAGTCTATTTAAAATTTATTTTGAATTGTATCTCTCTTTGAAGATTCTTATAGATGGTTATTTATATGAATAAGAACTAAATGAAATGGTAAAACTTATAGGAGGTATGAAATGAAAAATATACTACAAAATTGCTCTCAACCTACAATCTTTTTACTATGTATTTCAACACGATATTCACAAGCAGTCTAGCTAAAATTTCCTAAAAACTAACTGTGAAATAACCTTACCCCTTCATCAGTTAAATCAAGGAGGGAGGCATTAATAACTGTTTTAATAATGAATAAACATGATAATCTTACTGTCAGTGCTTTACTGAATTAAGTTAGGTGTGTTGTAATACTTTTTATGTCTGTTTTTAACGTACATAAGTCAACTCTGTAGTGTGCTGTATGTCAATGTATCTTTCCATAACTTATATCACTGCTAAGTTAGGTTTATTAGAGTTAAGTTTATTGATGTAGGCTATTACTTATTTAGAGAAAATGTGCTCTTGTCAATATCAACTTTGAAGTGAACGAAGAGGTTGGTGGAATATCTACCAAACGTTCACATAGGAGATGTCACATAATCACAATTGAGTAACACAGGAAGCGTATATTGCACCCGACCATAAGATTCAAGATAATAATAAAATTAAAATAAATAAATGAAATTAAAATCAAGTTAACGTCATCAATGCAGAAAACAAAGGATATATTCCAGCCAACCACATATAACTATTGGCCTAAAGAAAAGTAAAAAATTAGATTAGATTAGATCATTGAAATGGCAACCATACTACAATGTTGGTATTTTAAGCCAAGTATGAAAGAGGATTGAGTGTAAGATGATTGTGACGCGATCTTGTAGTATTGTTACTGACTAATGCTGACATGTTCCTTAGACAGGACTGTTAATTAATATCCCAACAGTCGATAGCAACTATGGACCTGCAGTTTAACGTGGAATCTGAACCACGGCCTCTGAATTACGAATTAGTCTAATTATAAGGATGGTCTTTGCGGATTGATTTAGTTTTCAATAGTGTGTACGTTAATCCACACTATGGAATACTACATCCACCGACCATCTCTCACAACTTCACAATTTGTGACTTCCAAGTAGCTGGATTACAGGACGTTGCCACCATCCCAGTTTATCTTCCAATGAAAATTAGTAAAGTAAAGTATTTAGTAAAGTATAATTTTTATTATATATTTATTATTATATTGTTTATTTCTCAGTGCAAGGGCACAATACCAGAGTTCTCTGATTTCGAGAAATTTGATTTGAGAAAAGATCCTATGAAAAAATCTCTTTAACAAGTCTTAAACAATGAATTGGTTTTCTTGAACATCACTTGTACAAATGACAGGTAACTTACATCGAATCAAGAAGACGTGAATAAAATAAATCTTAAGTTTTTCTTATCAAAATTATTTTTTTGTTGCTGAGCATCCTTTCTTATAAAGCAGCTTTCGATGTAAAGAAGGTGTTGATTTGTTTTTAAATAAACTATCTATATATGTACTTATATCAATAATAATATGACACATTACAAAATAAAAATTCTAAAGTAGGCTAATGATTGTTGCTAGACCTAGGCCTATATATAGGGCTATTTTGTTATTTGAATGTATTGGGGTGACACTGATTTCTACCTTCTTTTTTGTCACTATGATAGTTGGGAGTGTGAAATTTGTCTCCTTTGGGTTGATAAACCAATTTTGGTATTTGTTTAATGCATATCGTGATATTTTTATTCCATGTCCAATATGACATATCTCCTTTCATGTTTTTTGTCTGAAATCTAGCAATCCCAAACTGTGCAGTAAAGTTCAATTAGCAGAGACTGATTCACTGATACACTTTAATCTTACAGTTTAAATAATGAAAAATACAATTCTGCTCACTTTTAAGCACCCTTTTTACAACTCACACAATCAAAACCTTTCTGTAATAAGTTACACTCGTTTAAACAAAACAATGAATAGTCATATCATATTTTCGCTAAAATTGTATACTGTAATTTCTCAGATAACGTAAATTATTATATACCGTACCCTTTTAGGACCTTTATAAATAAATTTTATAATCTAATCTATAATCAAATCATTGGATCAACTTAGATAATAGTTTTAACAATGTTTGTATTTTCAGGATATAACAGGAAAAGTTTCCCTGAATTTTAAGGACTTGGAAGCAATACGCTCGCTCACTCGAACTCTCCTCCTTGAAGACTTCAACCTCGATGTTGAGATTCCTCCCAGCAGACTAGTACCTACTCTTCCATTGCGACTTAACTATTTACTTTGGATAGAGGATTTGTTAACATTCAACAATAGAAAACTGGATGATGTGACAGGGATTGATATTGGTCAGTGCATAGTTTTATATATTATAAATTAACCCTTACCATGCTACTGGATGGATGGATTGTGAGGTTTCAGTGGGCTGAAGGCCCACTGCGGCTGTTATAGGACTACGTCCTCTTCAGCCAACCCCACTACTGAAAAACACACTCGCTATTCATTTAGGTTGAAAAAATCAAAATATTATTTTCCCAATGTTCTTTTTGGATTTAGGTAGTAAATCCAAATTAAAGTAGAAAACAGAAATATGCTTCATTTTTATTTATTCAACATTTTAAAATTGTTTTAGGTATCTAAAAAAGTTAAAGTGAAAAAAGTTCAAAAGTTTCAAAAATTCAATTTCAATTTTCAAAAATGGATGAGCCATTTTTTTATCATTTACATTTGCAAAATACAAACTGTTTACTAAAACACAAGCACGGTAAGGGTTAATATAATAGGACCTCTCATATCTGGCCACCTTGGGACCAAGCTATTGGCTGGATAAAAATCTGGCCGGATAAATCAACCTATTTTTAAAACGATAATTTATACCCAATAAGAATCTGCAGTTATAATCAGTTATAATCATAAAGAGGGTTTAAGTCTTTTCTGTGATTGTTATTGGAAAAGATGGACAAGTTTTTTAAATCAATAGAAAGCATCAATCATCTCTTAGGAAGGTATTCTCAAGTATCATCACTTGATTAAAAACTTTTCACTATCTATCTATATACAAAAGTCAATCAATCAATTTTGTTGATTTTGACACCAGTCATTAATCTTGCTTTTTTCCACATGTAGTTTGTTACATACTTTTGCTACAGATTCCCCATTATCTTTATGTATAGTAAGATTAATGCCATCTGACGATGGCAATATACTTTTTTTAACGTTTTTACATACTCATTTTTATAACACTAATGTTCAGTAGGTACACGTAAAACGACACTGCAGCACTAAATGCAAAACTCTTGACGAAAAAAATCAAGAGTTCAGAGTAAATTAAGGTGGCTATGAACTTCACGACCTGGGCTTACGTGAACAAGTAAACAGAACCCGAAAAATAGTCCAGTGTTTATGAGGAAAGAACTTTTAGAACAATGAATAAAAGAGTTTGATTATTTTTATATAAAATCTTTGCTGTAGTTGAATGCAAAATATACAGATACTCTTTTAAGGGAGCTAAAAATAATCAGTGTGATCTTTGATCACATAACTAGAAATATGACATTACTTACTTAGCCATTACCTTGTAGGAAAACCTCTTTAAGTTGTCTCTTAAGTTTAGGTCGGGGAAATCCAAAACGTGCGGTCGAGTAGTGGAAGCTAGTGCGTACTTGACACGTCCTTAAGCCGTGGGAAATACATTTTGATATCTCTTTTAGGAAGCAGCTGGATATTTTGAGGACTGGGAAAGCCAATTATAAGGAGTTCTACTGTAAAGGCTCAAAACCTTATTGCCTCTTTGTCTATTATTATTATCATCATACATTTAAGCTAGTTCCAGAACAAATTGTAAAAAGATAAATTACTATGTTAGAAAGCATTAGAACCCAACTTATTACTAGTTTCTCTAACAACTCGTAACTTTGATAACAAAATTCAATTTGCAGAGTTTTTGTATAGATTACAGTAGAATCAAGTAAATATGATGCTATATTAGTGTTTCATGATTTCCAGTTTTTAGACCTTTATAAATATGGTAATTTTTTTACCTTTATTTGCCTGTAGATCTAAAAAGTATTCTTTATCCTCCCAATGTACATTTTGCTACTTGTGTAGTGTCATTACAGGGTATATTAGGAGAATAAAGAATACTTTTTAGATCTACAGGCAAATAAAGGTAAAAAAATTTTTATATTGGTATTAAAAGTGCCACGTTAATACAACAACAATATATCCAAAATAAGAACTAAATCTAAAAAAATATAACAGAAATAAATGAGTGATTTTCAAAATAATTAGAGAATGAATAAATAAGAAAAATAAATAGACCGGAAGCCAAGATAATTGAACAGTTAATTGGGGTGGTGAAGAAGGGTTGAGGATTATGACCTATTGGAGCTACACTATTCCCAGACCTTGTGTTGGCAGAGTTTTATGTCTGTGACAGGAATAATACAGTTGTTTTTTATAACTTCAGGCCTGCTCGTTTGGTTTTGGATAAACATTTTTTAGAAAAAAGGTTAAACTATCAAAAATGTTGCTCGAATAAACCAAAAATAAAGTTCTACTTACTATAGTTGTGAAGAATTGTAATTTTAATTTTTCACTGTTTACACATGGAAATCTTGTGACTCATCAGTGGGAACAAAACGCAAGATTATAGGGCGTGCAGGAGTATTGAATAGAAATGTAGACTAGGCCTTAATTGTTTTTCATCTGAAACTAAATAATCGAGTGGATATTTTGAAAAAAAAAATTTTTTCTCTTTCTAGGTTTTTTGTATAAACAATATAGGCTTTAAGTTACAGTAACTTATTAGACAGATATAAATTACTGGCTGTGTGGCAGAGTGGTTATAGTGCCTGCCTTCTTAAAACTGAAGATCGCCAGATCGATTCCCGCAAGGCTCAAGTCTGGACCCAATTATTGTCATTTTGTCATTGAGCTAGTTATAATAATGCTCCATATCAACAGGCCGACATTAGGTAGTAACAAGATCAGGGTTTGCACTGTTTCCCATCAAAATGGTAAAAAATTCAGAAAGGATTAAAAAATTTTTTAAAGAAATTGAATGACCTAGAAATATTTTTTTGATCTATATAGGCTACATAAATTTATTTAGTTTCACATTTTATGAATTTAATAACTTTTCTCTATGTTCTGAACGCTGTTAACAATGAAACTCTATAAACATTTGTTAATAGTACCAGAATTAAAATTGCAAGTGCATTAATTAAACATCTGAATCGATTACAATTCACCATTCAACTAAGATGGTTTATATTTTAGCCAAAGATACACTCCTGCTACCAGTTCTGAGTCTGTTCGGAGAAACCCTTTACACACAAACTACTCTTTTCCTATAAACAATCCAAACCATCGGACATCTGAATCATTCAGAATATACCGTTATAATTGAATTAATAAAATTATTTTTTCCTAGGTTGTGGTGCAAGCTGTGTTTATCCATTGCTAGCAGCCAAACAGTTTGGCTGGAAAATGTTAGCCACTGAGGTGGATATGGAGAGTGCTTTTATAGCTGGAAGGAATGTCAAGAAGAACAAGTTAGAGACTAAGATAACAGGTAAACAAGACATCCATGAACTAGGAAGACCTTTTAACCCATTCCTCGCATATAGCAGCTCAAGCCGTTACGTATCTTACGTCATCTTGCCATTACGTATTGCACATAGCGTCTTTAGTCGCGAATTTATTAATTTGATTGTACATAAAAACATTCGGTATTACGTTTGGAATCGTCGTAACTTAGGTTAAAATCCAGGTATTCTTAAAAAAAGAAGTTTCTTCTCCCTAGCGAGTCGTGTGTTCTGTCATATACACTTTATCAAAATTCCAAAATGTACATTTCGGTCCTCGTTCTGCTTTGTATTGTGATAAAGAGAAAAATATAGTTTACATTACTTAAAACCACTATTTACAACAAAAACTTAAACTTTTCTTAAAAAACATAAACAAATTTTCACAACGCCATTTGCAACAATAATACAGCTGCATAGGTAAATAAATACTCTCAGGCCTACAAAATAGGTGTGAATCAACAAACATTTATTATAAACATGAAGCCTTGAAGTTCATGAACAGGGTAAAGTTAAAGTTAAATTGTAGTGAGCCAAATGTCCCTAATTAATCAATAACCTGAGGATGCAAATTTCAGATTACACTGGGAGATTATAAAAAGGTTTATATAATGTGACCTAATTAATTTAATTGAATTTAAATTTAACACTGGGAGTCTGTCTGACTGCCTTCACTGAAGATCTCTTCCACACTCCTTCTTTCTTAGCTTGGGCTGTTGTTGGAGCATATGGTACTTTCATAATGATCACAAGTCACTGAATTTAGAACCCTTATAGGCTATTATGGAAAAGTATACTATACGAAGTTTATTCCATTGCAATTATTTTACAAACTTATCTTAGATTATTATTTTATTTAATAATAATAAACCAAACACTGTTCCGATTACTGAGTGGTTTGGATTATCCGTAAATGCAGTGTAAAGCTGCATCAAAAGTACAGTACTAATAAAATCCATGATTTTAGACCTGAACTGAGTATTTAGAACAATTAACTTATGTCTTTCACATATAGGTTAGTCCACTACATCTTTTGCCTAAACTACATCAAGTGTTCCTGCAGGGATGTTTATCTGTTATGGACTCGTCATTAGAAATATAAAACACGATACCTCCTTTAGAAGGGAGGGTCTTACATGCATTGTCTGTAGCGGGATCGTCCCTTCTTGACCAGCTTCGTACACACACACTTATTTCCCTCCCTACATTTTAATAGTACCATTTAATTTAATTTATATATTTTTATATAATCTTATGTTTGTTTTGCCCGATTAAATTAACACAAAGTTTCATTCCGAGCTTTTTAAATGACTTGACTCCTACCACTCCTAAAACTATTTTCGGACTGTTCCCCGCAATGAGCAGTGGTGGCAGCTTTACCATTACCACGATTTTATACATTTTTAAAACCTTATTTTAAGGTTTCAACTTGAGATTAAGTGGTAAATCAATAATGAAGCATATAATTTCCAGTTCGCTCAGTGAAAGAGGGTGAGATGTTGGTTGGCGTCGTGAAGACTACATCTGAGACTACATCTGAGTACGATTTCTGTATGTGCAACCCACCATTCTTTAGTTCCACTGATGAACTTGATCCTAAGAACGTGTCTCGAACAGCTAACAGGTAAATGATTCAAATACTTTGGGCAGTGATTGTTCAGAATATGTTTTTTTTGGTAAACGTAAACCAAAACACATAATATTGTATGTTATCCAGCTTTGAGATCTTCATATACATGAAATTTAAGTACCTTTCTTGCTATTGCCTTTAGATGAAAATTTTTACCCGATTTACATTTTGCCTCCTTGCAACAACAACCAATACATAGACTGTGATAAACACTACAGTGGAACTTGGATAAATCGAACCTCAATGGACTATCTAAAGGCTTTGAATTATCCGAAAATTTGAATTAAATAATATCTTTTTAATGGGACTGAAAACAATAACACATTTTATACATTTTAAATGAAAGCTATTTATTAAAATAACCGTATATTTGGATATAAATTCATTAATAAACAGCTATTTCTGTTAAATAATTCAGTAAAATGGACTACGAAAGAAAGTATAGTAACATATCATAGTTTTTTACTTCCCACGATCAGGCCTGACGGCTGTGCGACGTCAGAACCAAGACTTTAGCCTACATAAGTCAAAGCGTCGGCTGCACTCTCCACCAGTATTTATTCTCTTCTTCAGGCAAAAAGTCATAACCAAACATAACACTTTGAAGCCTGAAGCCACTAACACTGGTTTAATACTACTAATGGCCTGGAGGTTTTAGGGTAGTAAAACAAAAATTATTGTTAGAACAAATTTATTATAATAACGTATACATATTATATATTTTTGGAAACAGAAAGAAACCCCCTTGAAGGAAACATAAAATACTTGTCATTTGTAAAAAAAACGTAATTTTGACATATACCGGGTACCTATATAAAAATTAGGGATAATTTTATGAAAACAAAAATAGCTATGGAGATTCATATGTACAGGTATTGGCCTTTATATGATATCATATAACATTCAAGTACACATAGTGCAACAGAAAGAATAGAAAGAAACAAGAAATACTTGTTATTTGATATTTGTAAAAGATTTGTGTAAGTAATTTGTAAGTTTTGTTGTCATCACAATTGATACTCTCATCAAGCAATACGTCTTGAATCGTATCATTTTCAATGGATATTGAATAATTCACTAAGGACGAAAAACTAAAATAACTTACTAAAATACCCCCGTCGCAGCAGACCTGCGTACTCAGCGAATTTCCAAATCAATAATATAATAATTATAATATATGACAAGTTTGGTCAAAATCTGTCGATAAACATGGGAATTATTTGCCTATTCTCCATAAGATTAAAATAGGAAAGAGTGAGTAGGTTTGCTGCTGTGAGGAACACTGAAAGTATACCATCAAAAATTTTATTTTTAACATTTATACCAACTTTTATCAACATCTGTCCATAAATAAAGGAGTTTGCCTAATCTCCATATGATTAACATGGGAAAAGAGTATGCAGGTTTGCTGCCATGATAAACACATAAACTATGATTTTTTAGCACAAATGTATGGATCTCAACCACATGAAGCTAAATATCAAGTTTCATAAAAAAATATTAGATAATAAGTGAAAAATTAATTTTTCCTAATCCTCCATAAGATTAACATTGGAGCCTCAAAATACAACGTACTGTGTTTAGATTTTTTTATATCTCGGTAACCGTTTAAGATAGAGAAAAACTTTAAGGAACTTAATTGTGTAGTTTTTTAAGCTGATTCCAATGGTGAAATATAAAATTAGAAATTTTTAAAAATTTTGAAAAATGCAAAAAACCCCATTTTGGGGTACAAAACCCCCCCAAACTACCCGTTCCCATTGACCGATATTTCTGGTTTACGAACTCGTCCGAGCATTTGTAGGAATACACGTCTCTACCAAATTTGGTCTCGATCGGACCATTTTTACGAGAGTTATCGTGTTCACAGACACATATATATATATATATATATATATATATAAAAATTTTAACGACTATTGTTTTTGGTCTCTGGGCACCTAAAGAAGAAAAAATAACATGGTCTCGGGCTTAACTCTTGCCATGAGACCTACGGTAATAGCTTCTTCCCTATGGGAAATTCGCTAAAACTAAACTATATAATAGTGGTGCAGTAATTCAATAATAAAAACAAACTAGTTCACACGTATCGCAAACAAAAACCACTCGAACACGACACGGATAGTAGCAACAGCAGCTTTCTGCTCTGAGCGAGCAAGTGAAACATCGTTCGAAAAATGTAAGTAAATGTGCGGCAGACTAAAAGAAAAACAAAAATATGTAAAGATTGACTAAAGAATATGTTATAAGTACCAAGACCCGAATATACGCCAAAAATTTGTCGCTTTGGAATTAAATAAGGCAACCCGATTTAGGGTCGTGTGTCGGCCGATGGGACAAATAGGCGTCAGCTCTAAAGTGTTAAATGTATTCAGAAATATCTAAACTGCAATAGGCTACATTGGTTTAAACTGAACTCAAAATTCAGAGAAATTCTGTAATGGAAATCTAAGAAAAAAAGATAATAAAATATTAAATACAGTTTTGACCGAAAGAGTACTGAAGAAGAAACGTAAAACACACACATAGAGTAAGAACTAAATTTAATTGCAGCCACAAAATTCAATGTTTTGTTTTTAAAATAGGTATTGATTTTTGCCTGTTTCCACAAATCTCTCAGCTGCCACTTAAAGAAATATTTTAAAACATCCAACGATTTGAAGTGTGGATCACTTACATTAATTCTGCCTCCAAATAATGATCTACGCTATTGTGCCTAAGTTAAAACATCGGCTGCATTTGGCACCAGTATTTATTCTTCTTCTTTAGTAGATCCAGCGATTTTGTCTCCAGATTGTTCTCAGTTTGTTGCCTAGGTGAGAATTTTCATCAGTTTGTATGTTTTTGTTCACACAACACAAAACTTTCGCTGAATATCATTTGAATAAGGTATTTCTTATAAAGTTGTCCGAAATCTACAACACCATGCATGATATTAAGTTATATCTTGAGTTATATTGTAGTTGGCTAATAAAGTTGTCCGAACTCAACAATGTCATACATAATATTAAGCTATATCTTGAGTCGGAGATTAATTTTCAAATCTTAATTTACATGCCGAAACTTCGGATTATCCAAAGTAAACTTTAAACTATCCACAATTATTAGCATTGTTAGAATACAAAATGCTAGGGACCATGAGAAATATGTGTCGAATTAAAGAAGATGTTTAATTAAAGAAGTTCGAGTTATTGAATTTCCACTGTACTGTTCATGTTATATCTTCAATTTACTGAGTTACTTTTATTTTGGTTTTAATTGACAAAACCTAATGTAATATTTATGTTATTTTGTAATATTATGGTTAATAAAGTTCCTGATTCGACACAAATATATCTTTCATACAAAGATTTAATTAGCACCATTCCAGTCATCACAAAATTCCATTCTATTAATGCAATAGTAGCAGAACACTTAGAAAACAATGAAATTCATAGAGGTGTGTGGATATCTGAAAAGTCAGATTGGTTTCGGATCGTATATCCGACAAATTACAACAAGGTACCAAAACCCCTAAACGCAGATAGCAGATCACAACGAGCAAACATCGTCTGTGAAATCTTGGTGCTTTGTTGAATTATATTGTTTAACTATTAACTTTATTTGTTAACTATATATTTTTATTTAACTATTTTCTAACCTTTAATAGTATGCAAAACTAAAAATAACTAATTTCACAATAAAAAATTGTAAACTCAAACTATAGACTTTGTTCAAAATTACATAATTTCCTTTTTTTCAATTAATTATTTAAAACACAGGACGCTATTAAAAAGACATTTTGCTAATACTCATTGTATTGTAGCAAAAAAAATACTAAACTTACAAAACTCATAATTTATTACTAAATAAAAGGCGTTTTTAGTTGTAATGAAACTTAAAATGAAAAGTGAGTCCTCCTCACCTCTTGACCACCGTGGGTTAAAATTTGTTACTTTTAAATGCAGTGAAGTATAAAATTTGGTTTTGTTGTTCAGCCGAAAAAGAAGTTCATATGTTTAATTTAATAACTGATAACATTTTTATTGATTTTTTCCAATTTATTCATAGGTAAGTGTAATTCCACTGTGTTATTGTGTGTATCCGAATCCGAAAAAAAATTAACTATCCGCACACCTCAAGAAATTCACCAATAAAATTTCCAGAATCTATGAAAATGGTTCACAATGCCTAGTCCAAATTAGCTGAAAATTTTCAGGAAAGCTACGAAATATAGAAACACAATCAAAATGTTGGCAAAGTTCAACAGTATTAAATAAATTGTAAACTCAGTACCCAATATCAGACAAAATCTAAAATCCAGTTTTGTTCAGTTTTCTGAACTTGAGTTGATAAGTTATAACTGACCTATAGCTACAAAAATATATAAAGCTGAAATATATTAATATGTATATATAAAAAAGCTTCTGTTCAACCTTAACTGTGTTTTTAACTAGGTCTTACACAATGTTTCTGGAGGTGGAGAAACTCCTCCCGTTTTCAAGTGATTTACATTAAAAATTGAATGTTTAAAGTTATAGATATTAATTATATCATGTTTTCAATAATAATAATATACTTATCTATCATACCATCTATAATCCAGTCGTGCTCCAACTCTTGTTCTAAGCGCACGCTATCTTGTGTCGCCCTGCTACCTTGGAGGCAGAGTCTTGTGGTTATTTGTTAGGTTATCAATATAGAAACATTTAATTTTTAATATAAATTATTAGGTAATCACTTGAAAGCGGGAGGAGTTTCTCCACCTCCAAAAACGTTGTGTAGTTAAAAACACAGATACGTTGGAAAAGTGCAATAAAGGATACTGAATAGTTAATAACCAAACCAAAGTTAGATGGGAGATTGACACATTCTGTTCCTAGACCCCCACCACGCAATGCTCATTCAGGGACCACAACAGAACTGGTGGCTCCTGGCGGCGAAACAGCATTTGTCGCAGCGATCATCAGAGACAGTGTCCAGCTGAAGGCAGCTGTAAGGTATTAGCAGTACAGTACTTTACAGATCTCATGCATGTATAAGCAAATGCTATAATTTTATACAAGAAAATTTATAAAAGTGAATACAGGCGAAATAATTATTAATACAAAAAATACCCCAGACAACTTGTGACTGGCACAGATAAATTAGATTATTGAAATAGCAACCATACAACAAGGTAGGTATTTAAGCCAGAATGAGGATTGAATTTGAGATGATTGTGACACGATCTTGTAGTCTTGTTACTGGCTAAGGCTGACGTGTTCCTTAGACAGGACTGTTAATTATTAATAGCAATAGCCCAACAGCTGATGGCAACTAAGGGGCCTACAGTTTCATGTGAAATCCGAACCACTGCCTCTAAATTACGAACTTGTCTAATTATAAGGATGGTCTATACGATTTAAGTAGTATTGAATAGTACGGACGATAGTCCACACAAGATGTTAAGCCTCTAGCTAGCAAGATGGGCACCTAACCTATCTGGCTTTACTATAATCTTGGCCGGCCCCATTTGTTCTGGGTTCTGAACTCCTATACTGGGGCAAAATAAACGGAGAATTGCAAACTAAATATAACAAACAAATACCGTAAGAACCCCATTTTAAGACCATGCCATGAACTATCAAATAAAGTGGAAATTGATTTATTGACTGTTTGTAAAATTTTAAATACAGCACAATCAATGCATTACTGCAATTATCTAAAGCATGATTATTGATTAACAATGTTGTTTGGACTGCCAGTAAGTTTGTTACACTATTCATATGTTCTAACTATTAAAGCTCAGAGAATAATACTGATATTGTAAACACATAAATTAACAAGTACTTAACAAGTGAGTACTAATAAAATATCATATAAAATATTAAGTCCAAGTACATAAGTACTTAGACTTCTGGAGATTTTTTAAAACCATGTTATATTGTTACATATCAGATATAATGACTAAAACTACTAAAAACTAACTAAATATTTGACTGAGCTGATTCCTTAGCAATATTACTGTAATGATTTAAACTCCTCATAATTTTTTCAAATAATTGAACCTTCCAATCAAATTAACACTGCTAAGAGACCTCTGCCTTAATATATATTTTCATTTTCATTCTTGAGACACCGGCCCATTAGGTGGTTTAACCTGTTGAGGAGTATACCCGTCATGTGACGTGGCTAATATTAGGGCTACGTAGAGTAGGTGTATTGCCATAAACAGTACCCCCGGGAGTAAGAAAAATTATGGATTTCTTTAAATCCAATACTATAATACGAGCAAGGTTTGTATATTTGCACACGGATCTCGAAAACGGCTCTAAGGAGTTTCTTTAAATTTTGGAAACAACTAATTTCCGAGTAGAAAATAAGTTCTAGATAGATCTAATGTCCAGGAAAATTCTTGTTTTCTTGTAATATTAAGTTTAAAATACAAAATTTTAACATTACGCTTATGGAGAATCAAATGTAAACAATGCAAATCAAAACATCTGTTTATAACCGTTTGACAGTTCTTGATTGAAGATGGTGGGGAAAAATATGTGAATAGAGGTTTTGATAAATATTTATTTTATGTATAAAATTAATAAACTTTATATAATGGAATAAATGCAAAATTATCCGGTTACTAAACAATTTGTAAAAACTTAAGGGTAACATAACTGTGTGAAATAAAAGCAGAAAAAAGTACTTAAAAAATCTTCTGTGTTTTGATAGAAAACGTTTTCATTGTATTGCTTGAAGCCACTGTAACAAACCAATTAATTGGTGTAAATTATATTTCTCGTTTGCTTTTCAATCCTCATTCCGTTTCTAACAAAAACAGTTAATCACAGGCCAATAATAACTGTATGGATAACTAAACAGTAAATGATCGGCTAAAACAATTGAGGTTGACTAAAAGACCTATTTTTTGCTCCAGTCGCCAATTGGCAGACGCCTCAGCCTAGTGGTTGCGCGTTGTCCCAACGAAACGAAGAAGGTCGCGAGTTACATCCCCACTAGGAGCAATACTTTTTCTTCAGTGCTATATTAATTATTGTGTATAAAATCGGTTTTATTTAAACCACATAAATGGTTTCAATGCGTAATAAATGTGTTTTAATTTTTCTAATTCACTTGTATAATAGAAGTCTTATTCTATACGAGCAAAGCTCGGTTACCAGGTACTATATTTGATTACTACAATAAATGGATAAAAAAAATATATTACAAACACATTTTGACATTTTTCATATTATTTAAATCTCTTAGAACGTGTTTTGGGTGTGATATATTTCAAAAAATGTTGCGGGTATTGCGGTAATTACCCACTATTGGCCATTACAAAGGACATTACAAAGTTTATAACTAAACAGCAACAAAAATCACTAGGATAAACTAACTGATAGAAGATCGGTTAAAGTAGTGCATGCACCATCGCATTGGCACTAAGCCAATTCTCGAGAAACATCGACGATACGAACCTGATAAACATAATTTACCGTGCCTAGTAAATTACGCATCAGTTCTAAATTATTTTATCAATAATATTATTTTACTTAAATGTTTTCAGGTATAATAAACCATGATAAATTAACAAACATCACGTGACGGGCATACTCAAATGGGCTCATTTGTCGTTACTCCTCAACAGGTTAAGGTAAATATGAGTAAAAGGTGAGTTTGATGAATGTTATGGATTTTATGATATGTAACCTTGTTACTGTTATTACTGTACAAATAAACAAAGGCAACTGGGTCCAGTATAAAATGATCAACATATGATTACATTTCTGTACTTTTGTCCAAAACACACATTTAATCGGTCTCACAGGATCTACACTGTGATGTTGGGCCATAAGACAAGTGTGAGCAGAGTGAAGAGGGAGCTAGAGGAGGCAGGTGTCTCCACGTCTTCTATCACAACCACCGAATTCTGTCAAGGGCATACAACCAGGTAGGGTATTGATGCATACACTCACTTGGGTTATACGGGTCAAGTTTGATAGGAACAAAGTTAACCCAAATCTAAATATATAAAACAAAGTCATGTTAGTTACGCTCATTATAACTCGAGAACGGCTGGACCGATTTTAATGATCTTTGATTTTTCTGATTCTTCTCTGCTCCGGTCATGCTTTAGGCAAATTCAGTTTCCATAAATTCAATTAGTTTCTATTTTATAGGGTTTAAATTTCTAATGTTAACCTTATGGGGACTAAGTTTGTTTACAAATGTTCTACAATAAGAACATTTGATTTCTTAAGGCCGGCCGCACACTGATGCAGCATTTCACCTGAAGCAAATTGTTTCGCAACGTTTTGTTTCAAGCAATTTGCTTCTTTGCTTCTGCAGTGTGCGGGAGGTTGAAGCACGATGCAACGTTTTGTTTCAAACAATAGAACATAATGTTATTTGTACTCTAGTAGTGGAGATACATACGTTCACTTCCTCGTCGCACATGTTGACTGAAATAAGACTATTGTATTTTTCCTCGGAAATCCTTTTTAAATTATATTATAAGTAAAAATGGGGTTTAAAAAACTAATCGGTAATAAATTAAATCAACTGTATTCGATAAAAAATCCTTTTTTAGTATTAATTTTCATTAAAATTTTCATAGTAAAATACAATATGCTTATCTAGTTAAAGCTCTGAAAAGGAGCAAGTTTTTTTAAAGTAGGCATATTTGATATTTTTTAACTACTATTGACATAACAATAGCTGAAATACGTAACATTTTATAAGGTTTTAGGGAATGATTGATTACCATCAAACAAACGGAAAGTGAAGAAATTTAAGCTTTTCCGTAGCTACAAATTCTTAGGTAAGAGACCACATGCGATAAAACAAAAATAATTGTGGATATGAACTTGAGTGATACATAGTTTACCGAAAACAAATTGTCGTCACACGAACTTCCAATCGCCCTGAATATAGTTTCATGTTGTAATTGAATGCAAGTAAGACTACTATTATAAGTGCTGTTAAAGTGTAAAATATTTAAAAGACAGTGTCCTTAAAATTGTTAATTCATTAAATATTACTGTTTTATTGTGTATTCATTTTTAATAATACAGTGGAACTTGGATAATTCGAACTTCTGTAATTCGAAAACTTCTTTATTTCGAAGTTTTGTCTTGGTCCCTAGAATTTTATATAAAAACAATGTTAAAATATCTTGGTTAATTCGAATAATATTTTGGATAATTCGAAGTTTTTACAGCGGAAATCTATAGTGTGTGTATAAGTGAACAAGTCATTGTGTGCGATTTTCCAGGAAACGACTCTATAGTGTGTGTATAAGTGAACAAGTCATTGTGTGCGATTTTCCAGGAAACTACATTCGGGCTTCCTGTCCTCAGACTATTTTTAGCTACATCAACGTGCCCACCCCACTCACTAGTCCACTACTGCTCATAAATCACGAAATTGACACACAGATGTCAATGTTGTGATGTATCATCGGTGGTGGTTTGTTCCGATATTCGTCGTCTGCTTTCATGTTAACACGTCGTGTGTATGATGGCTTCGTCAAAGCGAACCTACAAATCTCTGACGTTGCAAGAATAAATAGCGGCGATCAAGGAGGTAGAGAAGGGATTTGAAAAAGTTTGTAATAGCTAGTTTCGGGATCCCTCCAAAGACATTATTGACATTTAACAAAAATTAGGATTTTTAATCAATCAATCAATAATATCAATATTAACCTAACTTTTTTAATATACAATGTTAAAACATGATGTTTGATTGTTTATTTCAACCACTTGCATAAACTTTTCTAATTCGAATTTTTGGATAATTCGAATTTTTTTCTGGTCCCTTGAGGTTCGAATTATCCAAGTTCTACTGTACATATTTTTAAATGATATTAAAATATAAAATAACAGTTTCGGTAAACTACTAAATATTAAAGTAAATTATTAACTAACATTTTTGATATAAATCTTTTGTTTTTGAAATTATTTATATTTTAATAACAATATTATTTATGTTATATTTATGTATTTTATATTTTAATGATAATATATTTTACAACATTTTTTATCGCATGACTAGTTAACTAGCCTGCAACATCTTTCCGAATGATTTTAATTCCGAGTCATCACGGAATGTGTTGACGATTTCCGATATGGCTAAACACTGACTTTTGAATGGAAATATAACGTCTCTTGAGGATCAGTGATTACGCACATGGGTTTTCCTCCATTTCCTCCGGAAACAGATTTTACAAGTACGAATGCCCTGTTTTTGCCAATAGAAAATACTTCTAGATCACGTGCTCAAATACGCAGATGTGATTGGTGGGCGAGTTGGCGCCATGTGCTCGCTTGTTGGCGCATGCGCAGAACGTTTTGCTCCTTGAAACATGAAACATCGTGCTGCATTGGATCCAGGCGTCGAGCGGCTGCTGAAATGTTTCGCGGTGTTGCGAAGCGCCTCGCAACGTTTGCTTGATGAGTGTGCGGGCTCCCATTGAAATACACGGGGCGCTTGTACCCAGCGAAACATTTTGCCTCGCAACACTTGCTTCAGGTGAAATGCTGCATCAGTGTGCGGCCGGCCTAAGCTAGAGCTGTTTTTTTTACTTTCCATTAGCAATGAGCTTTACTATCCAATGCCATCTGAATCATTCATTAATGTAAAACTATGAAGTAAATGTGTACTGTACAAAATGAACAGATTTATTCACCACGTTAATAGTTTACGGTTTTTGGGGTTTATGTATTTATATTTTTTATCTTCTGTCTGATTAAGAGTCACATGTTTATGATTATGCCGGCCAAATAAAAAATAATTACGGTGTTTATACATATTATGTTTGTTTTAATAATCAGCTGTAATAATCAGCCCTATAAAAGCCGTATTACAGTTAGGTTTTGTTTGGTTTGATAGGTTGGATTAGAAAAATTGTGAATCAATCCACTCAGATTTACTTGTTTTGTGGTAATGTTATTAATATGTCTTATCGTTTTAGTATTGTTATTAACTATCCCGCAACCCAGAATAACTAATTTTTCACAACGAAGTCGTAATGCTATTCGACTTCAGAACATGGCCAATCTGAGAGATAACAGGTATTTACTGTTAGGCGTTAAAAAGTTCGCCGGGTCAGCTAGTAAGTAATAATGTGCAATTCATTAAGTATACACTTTGTCTAAAATAATGCAGTGCATTCACAAATTTATTTTGTTAAATTTTTTTAGCTATACCCATCATTTGATTTGGCATCAGTTGATTTCAAATTACAATAAATATATTTCACAGTACAATTTTTTCTAGACTGAAATGTTTTTTTTTAATAAGCCATATCCTTTATTGGTTTTTAATTTTATATATTTTAAAATGTTGTGTTTACTTTGTTTGTAAGATGGGGTATTGCATGGACTCTGGACACTTCAGTATCATTTCCACCACCAACTGATCTGTCTCCATTGAAGAAGAAGATTGGTACATTGAGTCAAACATTTCAGTCTACTCTTAAATGTACTGTAGCTAGACTCCAGGAACTAATGGAGCAATTGAAGGTATGCATTTTTGTTTAGTAACAACCCTATACTTAGAATCGTAAAGTGAGTCGTAATAGAATAAATATACCAAGTCACTTTTAAATAATTCCAAACACTTAAGGGTTCCAAAATATTATATTTAATCAAATATTGTAATAATTAATGTTGGTTACATTGTGTGTGAATGAACACTCTTTGTGACCTATACACACTCTTCACATCACGTTGGCTTGTGGCTTGTTGGCACCATGCTACCAGCGGAGTGTATTAAATTTTGTGTGAAGGAGCACTCTTTATGACCTTATACATGCTCTTCACCTCATGTTGGCTTATGGCTTGTTGGCACCATGCTACCAGCGGAGTGTGTTACTTTTTGTGTGAAGGAGCACTCTTTATGACCTTATACATGCTCTTCACCTCATGTTGGCTTATGGCTTGTTGGCACCATGCTACCAGCGGAGTGTGTTACTTTTTGTGTGAAGGAGCACTCTTTGTGATCTATGCATACTCTTCACCTCACGTTGGCTTGTAGCTTGTTGGCACCATGCCACCAGCGGAGTGTGTTACATTTTGTGTGAAGAAGCACTCTTTGTGACCTATACATGCTCTTCACCTCGTGTTGGCTTATAGCTTCTTGGCACCATGCCACTCTCAACTCAAATTCAAAAATGTTAACAAAAACCATACTTTCTCACTATCGTAGTGGGAGAAAGAAAAAAATGTAACAAACACTGCTTAAACATGCTGGTAATCATGCAAGCTACACCTGTTGGTTGTAATGTGAAATTTTCTAAAAACAATTTTTCCTGTGGCACTAAAAGGGTTAAACTCTCACCTTTACTATTTTCTTTTTTTGGTTTAGTACTGTTTTCACCTTCACCTTTTTTTCTTACCCGCTGATATTTGCCATTGTCAATCTAAAAATCGTTTCAATCATTTTATCAATCAAAGTTATGTTATAGGCATTCAAGCAGTAATGTATTGTTACAGATAACCTATAAGGTATTAAAATCAACCAAAGATCTGTGTGCTATGGAAATAACAGCTTTAGAAAACACCTGGTCAAATTCTAGAAAAAAAAGAAGACAAGAAAAACTGCAGACAATTGATGAGAGTAACGAAACCAGCACTTGTGATATCCTGCAAGACAATGGTAAAAATAATAAATCTGACATTTTCCTTGAGGACAATATTGTAGATTCGTCTCAAGAACACAAGAAAATTAATGAAAATGATAACAAAAAGGTTTCGTGTGAAGAAGAGGGCAAAAGGACAGTGAAAGAGAAATCTGAAGAAAAATTAGATAAAACAGGAGATCGAGAAGAGGAGGTTGTTTCAAAAGGCATAAAACGCAGCTTGGCAGAAGGTGATTTGCCTGAAACCACAAATAATACAAAACCTTCAAAAAAACCTAAATTGGAAACTGCAACCTCAAGTGCCAATGGTGAAGAACATTCCAGTAAAGAGCCAATCCTGCATGGGTCACTGGTGGTGAAGAAGGGCTCAGTGGAGTGCACCGTGGAGATGGCTCGGCTGAGTGGATCTGGTGGTAAAGACTCTCTCAACCAGGTGCTCCAATACTTTAGGAATCATTTTAAAACCACCCTTGGGAGTAAATGAATAACACAGAACTATTCATATTTCCCACTGAATATTTTCAAATTTAATCGACATTTCAAATATGTTGTTCAACAACAAGATTTGAATTTGTTGGTCCTAATATGAACTTAAAGTTTGTCCACGAATTTAGCTAATCATTATTTAAGATTCATGATTCAAAATTATCAAATGTATTGGTTCTTTCATACAGATAAATATTGGAAAATAATTAGCCAAAATTAGTGGAATTATGGGCTGAAGTTATAAGTGGCTTCCTAGGCTATAACATTTCTATAACCACCTGTTTCAACACTTATTTGTGTGTGAGTTAATGCAAAGGTATATTTTGAATTTTGAGGTAGCCTATTATCTATTATCTGTTGCAAAAAAAACCTCATGACAAATATGTCTGAGGCCATTTCTTCTAATGTTAATGTACAAAATTGCACATTTGTTTTATATTCTAAACTTTATCCAGTACATGTTTTTAGTATTAAATTTAGATTTAAAAAGTTCTGATTTAATAATATGTTGGTGTTTGTACAAAGGCGAATTTTCTTGATTAACCCTCCAACGGTTTAAAACTAAAATATATATACTTCTTGATACATTAAAGCAGAAAGAAAATTGAATAAAAAACCCTAATTTGATGAAATCAAAGTTTAAACATAAAATATTATAACCAAATTTCTTGTATGATTCCATGCATTACCCCCTGAGTGTAGTTCTTTACTTATCCCTGTATTTCCAGCCTATAAATTCTTTATTTAGTCAGCTGTGAACAAATGAACCTAAATATCTCTATCCCGAATATTAACAAATTTAACCATATATTTTGCTAATATACACAACTTTTACTCAGCCCAGTAAATACATATATTGCAATATACTATTATTTTGTTTATTACTGTACAGTAAAGAGTAACATGTGATTTCAACATTCAAGTCAAACTTACTTTTTCTGTATTGCTGTTGCAAAGGACGATTTCTCTGAAATTACATGGAAATTATCATGTAATATTTTGTTACATTAAATATTCTGATTTTTTTAGTGTTTTTCTTACTTACTTTTAACTCCTTAAACCATGAAAATTTTCTAGTCCTGAAACCTTCCCAATAATTTTTATAGTCACAATGATTTCAATTGCACTTTGTACTTATGTTATCTTATAACAGTAGAACCTCGATAGTCCGACCTCTGATGGTCCGACTCCTCGGTTGGTCCGACCGTGCCCGTCGGCGCAACAGTCTTCCGCTAATTTGTCCTTGGCGGCATTCTCCTCGCTTAGTCCGACCACGCTAGCGGAAATTTACAGCATTTGTTTACTTCGTAACTCCGTTCAAGTTGAAACCTGTCGATGCGTCATCGACAGGTTTCATGTGACATCGTGAGTGTGTATATGAGTGTATTTATTTAATGTTTTTAGGCTTTCTGTAGCGTTCATCAGTACAGTAGCTTTTTATAAAATCTTGATGTAATATTCTTTGTTCGAAATACAGTTTAAGTTTGTTTTTATGTTAATATATGAGTTCCTCTGATAATCCGACCTTTTTGTTGTTCCGACCATACCCCCGGTCCCGCAGGTGACGGATTAGCGAGGTTCTACTGTAGTTAACTTATATTTTTCATTATTAAAGTTGACTGAAAGAGTTTTTTTTTACCTCGTAGTGGTAAGAATTTAACATGAATTCCAAAATAAAAGAGGTTACATTCATTTAATTATTTTATAAAACCTAAATTTAAATTTAGAATGTTAAAACTTAAATTACAAGATGATAAGGTAGAAACTATAGTATTAAAAATTGCCTCATGATTAAATGAATACAAATTAATCTCAATATTGTATACAAAATAAAAATACTATACCCCCGTCACAGCCATCCTGCATACTAAGCGAATTTCCAAATCAATAATATAATTATAATAATAATATATGACAAATTTTATCAATATCTGTCGATAAATATGGGAGTTATTTGCTATTCTCCATACGATTAACATTGGAAAAGAGTATGGAGGTTAGCTGCCATGATGAACACATATACTATAGTTTTTAAGCATGACTGGATAGATCTCAACAATATGAAGGTAAATACCAAGTTTAATCAAATAATATTGATTGGTAAGTGAAATATTCATTTTTCTTTATCCTCCATAAGATTAACATTGGAGCCCCACAATACAACGTACTGAGTTTAGATTTTTTAATATCTCGTTAACCGATGTAGATAAAGAAAAACTTTAAGGAACTTAACTGTGTAGTTTTTTAAGCTGATTCCAATGATGAAATATAAAATTAGAAACTTTTAAAAATTACATGTGAAAAACGCAAAAAACCCCCCCAAACTACCCGTTCCCATTGACCGATATGTCTGGTTTACGAACTCGTCCGAGCATTTGTAGGAATACATGTCTCTACCAAATTTGGTCTCAATCGGACCATTTTTACGAGAGTTATCGTGTTCACAGGCACATATAACATAACATTGTCCCGGGCTTAAGTCTTGCCATGAGACCTACGGTAATAGCTTCTTCCTCATGGGAAATTTGCTAAACTTTTAATAACTATTGTTTTTGGCTTCTGGGCCAAAGGCAATATCCAAATTCACCAATATTTCTGTTAAGTTGCGATGATGTGAAAGAAAAGAGTTGTTTATCATTTACTAACACAACAGCAGTGAGTCATCAGCTAAATTACTTTTCAGTGATTTACAATAAATACAGTGCTGCCAAACCTAATAAAATGCACAATTTTATCACCAAAAAAATTTCCCCAAAGTTGTCCTGAATAATTTAATGTTTTAAAAACTTATCAAACACAGGAAAAGAGAAAGAATATTACAAAAATTCATGTGTTTGTGAAGATTTATTTCTTGATAAGTAAGCACACTTTATATGTTAATTAGATTAAAATTAGTTTCACCATCTTATGGCTAATTTTTATAAAAAAAACATTAATTTATTTTCATTAGGCCATACCCTAGAGCCTTTGTACTTGTGCATGATAAATTATATAGCTCCAGTGCTAGAATAAAGATGCTATAATTATTCATCATTAGCAAGAATAAAAGCTGTAATCTGGTAATGAAAATAAATTAGTTAAGGAAATGAATGCAGTAAACTGAATTCTTCATATTTTAATCTGTTCCTTTTATTGTAAAAGTTTTCAAAATCTGAGAGGATAGGTTATCATTAGATTATAATTTTTTTCATGACTTAAGATTTGTCTCTAAGAAAAATTGATTAAGTAGCAAGCCTAAAACCAAGCATTCAATTTATTGCTACACAATTGTAATTGGTTTTCACACCTTCCAAAAGTCAACCACTTTGAATGGCTCGGGTCAGCCAGGTAAAATTCCATAACCCAGTCATTGACACACGTCAGCAAAACATCTCCGACCGGAACCTAGACCTATTAAAAACCGGAATCTTCGAAAGGGTTTCCAAACCCAAGCGTGACTAACCGGAAACCGGCGCGGTATGTACAGTTGGTGCTGGCTCTCTGAATCACCTGGACGATTGACAATAGCGCCATCTATAAATATAACCCAGCGCTACAAGCTAGACAAGTGGTTGTAAAGGTTAACCACTCGTTGACCACAGCGCGAGGTGCAATGGAGTTGTTATTTATTATTATCTCCACTTCTGCCGTGTTTAGTGCGCCTGTATCAAAAAATGGAAATTCTCCTGAAGACTTAACTCTAGCGGTGAGTAAAAGCGAATTAAACTAAGTTGGTTTATATGACTGCAAGCAACTTCCGCTCTTAATCTGGTCAATGAAATCAGCTGTTCGCCTCACATCCTTATTACATGGCATGTGTTGAGGTCTCGGTGGGCACGATCTTAGACTTGTTTTGACGCTGTTAGCATTTTGTGTATCTGTCCAAATGTCACGTTGTTGGACTGTTCGAGAAAGTATATCATAATGTGAGTAATAAATAAAGATGCATTTTTCATATTTTATTTTATTCTCTAGGATTATATTATTTTCTCTTGATTTAGTCTATGGATCTTATATTTATCCACTAATTAACTTATTGGTATTCCATATTCACACAATTAAATAATAACAAATAAATATAGCTATATTAAATAACAACTCATTGATCTTACATTATTTTATCATAGAGATGATATTCTTACTATACATAAACAAAGATTATATACATGATCTTTCCAGCAGTGTTTTTTGACTTCAGTAGTTTATTTCATCCTCAAGTAGGCTCTTGTATTAAATGTGATTATAAAATATACCCCCCGTAGCAGCAGACCCACGTCATCAGTGAAATTCCATTAATTTATTAATTATTTGAGACTAAAGAAACTAAACTTGATCAGAGGTTAAGCTACATACCAAATAAATAATGTTATCTCCGTATGTTTTAAAATAAGGAAGTTATATGAATTTACGTATAAAACATAAGAACAACGTGGAATGTGTTTGCACGAGTAGGAGTAGGTAATACTATTGGAAATAGTATTAAAATTAAGATTTTTATCCATATTAGTTTATTTTAACTAGATAAAACTGTGAAAAGTTGTATAAAATATGTCAAATAATAAGCAGTTTTTTCAATTAGTTTATTCTCATAATTATTTAATAATAAACGAGATATCAACTTTAACCTACCTTGGTCCCTCGATCTGGTCTAGGTCTTGTCACGACTGCACGCGGTAATACTGTAAGTACTATTTCCTATTGGAAATTTGTTATAAGAGTATTTATTTTGCTTATTCACACAGTGTATACCAGTACGATACCAGTATGCCAATACTATACCAGTACAATTTTAGCAACTTTAAAATTTAACATAATAACGAATGTATTTGTTAGTAAAATTATTTAAATAATATATCCATTAGAAAATCACAAATTATTGAAAGGCAGGAAAGTGTACTGTATACCTTTCACTTATTGATAACAATTAGTAAATATTCGAACCCTAATGGCATAGGCCAATGTTTTTTTCTAAAACTGAATTTATGAATGAAGTTCGTTATCTTCACGTGCGTATAATACGTTTATGTGTACATATAATAGGCCAGATAATTAATTGAAAGTATATTGTAATTAAAAGCCTATACTTCATTTGAAAAAAACGTTAATAAGGTATAAGGAATGGCGTCCTACATTAGCTGCTGTTAGGGAATTCCATTTATGTCACTCATGTTTCTCAACCCGTTCATATGGAATTTCCAAACGCCTTGGATTATCCAAACGTCAGTGTTTTCGTCCCGGTCTTAAATGACGATACTAAATTTGAATGTACTCTAATTGATTTTTAACGTCTTGAACAACTTTTACCTCATCTCTGGTCAATTAATAAAATAAAAATACTCTCTCCTTACCCTTTCTAATATGTAATACAAAAGGTGTTGGAGGGTAACAATCAAATAAATAATTTTCACCGACAAATTTTGAGTCCGATAGCTAAATAAGCTGAAGTTAATTGATAGATACTCGGTGGATTCCCATCTAACCTTACATTACTGAGCAAAACTACCGAGTGTGCAGCCACAGAGAGCAAAACAAAATATAGACTGCGATAATATATTGTTCAGTTTTTCTACGTTGTGGCTGAATAACACAATCTAGATCACAATTTATTAAATACTAGATAGGTATACAAATTCTGTAGACTAGTAGAAGGAGAATGACTTCAGGAAAAATAATTATTAATGGTTAATTAATTAATTATTATAGCCTATTAATTATAAATAGGGATCATAATTACATAAAATATTTTGACCTGTTTTGCTAATCATACTTTTATTTCTTTACAAGTTTAGATACCGGTATAATAGAGTTGTCAAAATACGATAAGGATCAAAATTTATAATTGTGACGGAGGAAATTAATTAATCCAACGAATTTCTTTAATTAGACGAATGAAGGCTGAACATTTTGCAGTTTTCTTCACGCTCTAAAAAAACTTGTCTTTAGGATAGGAAATAAAATGCTACAGAGAAAAAATTGCCAATCTCCCACCTAGAGATTTCTGAACATTTAAAAAATCACCAAAACTAAAAATTTAAGTATCTGAACAGTTTAGGCTGCTATGGTAAAATTTTTTGTGGAACTATGAAATCTGACTGGACTATTGAAAAGTTTATTTTAAAATCTAATAATTAATTTATCACTATTTTTAGTGCCAGTCAGGTTGCAAGCTCGGTACGGCTTTTACCTTGTTGGAGCCTAACACTCCCGTGTTTTAGCTTTTCATATAATGTTAATACTACAAATATCTGAAGGTAAAGTCTATCAAGGACTTAACTTTCGAACATTATGATTATTTGAAAATAAAACTGAATTCAGATAAAATTATATAACAGCCTTGATGTAAAAGTTTTCATCCCACAGAAAGAGTTCATGTCAAAGTTTGGCTATTTGGAATCTGGAGACTCAGCTTCAGTGTCTCTGGTGCGGGTAGAGAACGCCATCAAAGACGTTCAAAGATTCGGCAACATCGCTCTAACAGGCCAGCTGGACAATGCCACAATACAGGTGGGTCACTTACTGACTGGGTCTTGCTGTCATCGACTGTCCATAAGCTTTTTGCTTTTGAACTCTGTTGTGTATTTCTATGATAAAACACTCCATTTTTATAGAAAATCCCTAGGGGTTTTCTATAACCTAAACTTAATTTAGAAATTAAGTTTAAGTTAAAGGAATAGCTAGCTATTCCTTAGACAGAGACATACTCATATCTTTTACCCCAGCGACTCAGAAGTCACGAATTAATTGTGGATGGTTATAAAATCGATGACCGGTGAATTCAATAGTTGCTGGTGTGGGTGGCCGCACTATTGAATAATTACGCAAAGCCCATCCTCATAATTGACCATGTACGTAAATTCAGAGGCAAAAGTGTGGTTCGTATAGCTAACCCTCGTTAAAACTATAGGTTGGTTCCTGAAGGATCCCATTGGCTGTTGAACTATTATCAGCCCTGTCTAAGGAACACGTCAGTCTTAGTCAGCAACAAGTCTTCAAGATCAGATAATCTTTACACTCATTACTTATAAATACTTAGCAAAACACCTAGCCTACCTGGATAGGTCGCTATATTATAGTGAAAAGTAGAACCTAAACTGATTGTGACTTTCAGTATTCATCTTAACCTACACAAACCCGCTTAATACACCAACATAGATGGAAATTGGTGAGAAGAGATCTGACTGGAAGACTGTTACTTGTGGTGTTCTACAAGGATCAATCCTCCTGGACCCTTACTTTTTGTACTTTGTAGTACTGTACGTAAATGACATAAACTCAACTTTGGTGCATTGCAAACACCATGTACGCTGATGACCTTCAAATATACGACCATTTTACTACAAATAATGTGAACGATTCTGTCAGAATAATCAATAAGGACACTACAAGAATTGTTGCATGGACTGAAAAACATGTACTGAGATTAAATCACAAAAAGACTAAACCCATTGCAATCTGCTGTACTCAACTTCGCAATTCAATTGGCTTTGACTCCATTGATTCAATTACAGTATGCGGAAATTCTCTGCCATACTACAACAAAGTGAAGGATCTTGGAGTAATGGAGTAATACTTAACAAAGCACTCATCTGGGACGAAGCAGTCACTGACACACACAGAAAGGCTTTCGCCTCAATTCACTCACTCAAGAAATTACAAAGTTTTTGCGCCACTATACACTAAATTGCACTTGGTCAAATCACTGCAAGTACAAGTGATTTGACCAAGTGTAGTGGCAGTAAGTAAAGTGAGGAAGCCCCCACATTACTTACTGCAACTCACTGATCAATGACATGACTGTAACAAAGGTGGGTTACAGTGTTTGCAGAGAATGCTCCAGCGTTCTCAAAATTATTGCTTGAAATTTGTTTATTTGTCACAGAGGTGATGAGCATATCACGCCATACTACCTTGAGGTAAATATTTTGAAATTGAAAGATCAAAGAGCAATCAAAATTCTGTCATTACTTTTATCAATATTAGAAACAGACTTTGCCTTTTAAAATAAAGAATTTTTCATTTTATTTTATGACACAATCTACTTTAAATTAAATGATATCTTAGTCTTCAGAACAAATTGTTTATTTTAGGCTTTTTATCTATGGGGATCGTGGAATGTTGCAATATTCAAAATCTGGCACTACTTATGAATGATATAAAATATACATACAAATGTTTAGCTTAGTTTGGCCCACAATTTTATTGAATTATAATATGTACCAAGATATAGTGACAAAAAGTTAAATTCAAAAACAGTTTTTAATTAAAAAAACTCCCACCTTATATTATCTAGTTATCTCTTAAAAAGAGCCAGCAAGTTTGTATGAGCATGATGTGAAATAAAAACAACAGAGTTTGAACTCGCTGAATTCACCATACCCCTTATTGTTGGTCTCTATAGATAAACACACACACACACACACACACACACACACACATATAATATATATGTATATAATATATATATATATAATATAATTTAATAATATAAATAAGTATATAGATTTATTGATCTCACACAAAATAATTATGAAATAATGCCAGAGTACCCTTTTTTAATTTTATTATCAAAAAGAAAAGCAAACATTTTTATGATACATCCATGGGAACAGTCAATTATATTTAACGATTCACAGACTTATAAATATCCCAAATGTTAGAAAAAGATTTAGAAGAAAATGTTAATTCTGGCTACTGGATGTCTTGTAGTCAAATCATCAAAACTCATGAAGACAGCTTTCATTTGCATGCCTAATTGACCTGACAAAGGCTTTTGACTGCCTATCTTTTTAAATTTTATATCAAAAGCTACATTTTTATGGGATACAAGGCAAAGAATTAAACCTTATTAAATCTTACCTCTCTAAACGTAAGTAAAAGGTATTGGCAAACAATGTTAGTTCTGAGTACTTGGATGTATTTGCTGGCGTGCCTCAAGTCTCAGTATTAGGCCCTTTTTTGTACCTTGTCTTTGTAAATGATCTATTCTGTAATGTAACCTCCTTTTCTGTGCTTTACACAGATGATACAACTATACTATGTTCTGATGTTGATTTAGAAAATTTTAAAGCGAACTTGTCAAATGCTTTTGGACATGGCCAAAGGGTGGTTCTATTCTAATGATTTGACTATAAATGAAAACAAAACTGAATCAATCTTCTTTTCCCTTAAGGATATTCTAACTTTGGACAGTAACGATAATGTTGTACAACTCTTAGGTTTTAAGCTAGACAGTAAATTATACTTTATACTTTTAACTGAAATGGCGACCTACCTAGGTAGGTATTTTAAGCCAAGTATGAATGAGAAATGAGTGTAGGATGATTGTGGCGCGATCTTGTAGTCTTGTTACTGACTAAGGCTGACACGTTCCTTAGGCAGGACTGTTAATTAATAGCCCAGCAGCCAATGGCAACTAAGGGACCTACAGTTTAACGTGGAATCCGAACCACGACCTCTGAATTACGAACGTTTCTAATTGTGAGGATGGCCTTTGCGGATTAACGTAGTAGTCAATAGTGCGGACGTTAATCCACACAAGGGAACACTACACCCACTAACCATCGCTCATAACTATCCACAATTTGTGACCTCTAAGTAGCTGGATTACAGGATGACGCCACCATCCCAGTCATTAAGCTGGGAACCTCACATTTTAAGCATTTGTAAGAAACTTTCCAGAATTGTATTTCTACTCAGAAAGCTGAAAAAAACTGTGAGCCTGAAAACCCTATTAATAGTGTACTATGGTCTTTTTCAGTCCCTGATTAACTATGGGATACATACACCATTAGGGTAACTCTAGCCATGTTGCAACAATCTTTATGTGGCAAAAGAAGGCTGTAAGAGTTTTAGATAACTTAACTAGTAGACAGTCATGCAAACAATCCTTTCTGAAACTAAAAATTCTAACTCTTCCCTCATTGTATATTTTAAATAGTGTGATTCATGTTAAACAAAACCTAGATTCTTTTACTCCTCAAAATAAAATCCATAGTCATTTAACAAGAAATAGACATAACTTAGTAATACCTCAAGTAAGACTGTCAAAAACATTAAACAGCCACATTTATCAGCAAGTACTGTGTTATATAATAAACTGCCTTTTGCTTTAAGAAATTTGCCCCATAACTTTTTAGAAAGCTGTATCAGAGTGGTTAAAAACCCAAGCATTTTATTCTGTAAATGACTTTTTGGAATATAAATTCTAGAAGCTTAATTATAATCTAATTAATTCTAATTCTAATTAAGCTTAATTAATAACCGATAATTTCTGTGAATCTGTACGAATTGTATGACCTCTGCTATTGCATTTTTGTAATTCTTAATGGAAATAAAAGTATTGTCTATTAATTGTCTCATAGCTCCATTCTCGACAAAGCAATATGAAAAACATTCCAACATATAAATTTCAAAGTCAGCTACAGAACTAGAAACAACACATTACACATGATAAAACGATTTGCCAACAAGAAAACCAACAAAAACACTAATTTGTACACTCAATCAGGAATATACAAAACTACAAGTAAAGATTTTCCAAAATATTATGTTGGCCAAACAGGACAAAATTTCAAATGTAGGTACAAAAAAAAACTTAAAAACCATTAAATATAATAATGAAACTTCACAAACATCAAAATTTGCAGATCACATACTAAGAACAGACCACACTTATGGACAATTAGAAGATAATTTAAAATTCTATCATTTGAAAATAAAGGAGAAAATTAACACTAATTGTATGAACACTATGTTTATGAATACATAAACATTAACTATACTGAAGACAAAGATAACATACTGGACATAATAAAAACACAATAAAAAACATTTTTTGAAAAAAATCATAGAAATAATTACATTCAAATTTAAAAGTATTGTCTAACTAATAACACCTCATACTTCATCAAGAAAAAACATATGATTTAAAAAAACACTACACAGTTTAGATATATTTTGCGTTTAAGGCTAAATAAACACTGTGACCATGGGGTAATCCCCAAAACACATATCAGATTAATAAAAATGAAAAAAGGGTACCTACTCTGGCATTATTTATTTCGTAAATATATATGTACCCACACATTGTACGTTCTGGTATACAACAGGATGCAAATAAAAATATAAATCAAATTATCTCACTCTCCTCTCGATGTTATTTGTTTTCTCAATTGTAAAAATTATTATATTTTTCTATTACAGCTCATGAGGTCTCCTCGATGTGGACTGCCTGATATTCTCCCTTCCAAACGACATAAAAGATATGTCCTCGCCCCTACAATGGGCTGGAAAAAACGAAAAATCACTTATTTGTAAGCTAAAACTAGTTTAATTTACATTTTAGTTAAGTTGCATTCGTAAATTAAATGTTACATTTTTGTCTAATATACCATTTTGTAATTTGCACATTTACTAGCAAGCAGTTTTATATGTATTACCGTAGTTATGTTCGTTGCTAGTAATATTTAAAGATATGTAATTCCTATCCTGAAAATCCCACTTTTTGAGTCCAAGTCCTAAAATTAGGTGCTATGTGTATATACTTAATAGCATTGCCAAACGAGACCCAGATTGATTGGAAAATGAGGAAGTAGTACAGTACACTATAGCATATATACAGTATTTAGTTGTCCAAGATTACATAATGTTCTTATTATAATCCTGAAAAATGTTATAACCTGTCCTGTTATAACCTGGAATATGTTAAATACAAATAACTAAATTATTATGCCACTTAATTATTAGAATAAAATTTAAAAAAATATCAGTTACTAAGAACCAACAAGGTTTAAATTATTTGTAGCAGCTAGTATAAAAATACTGCAATTTCATAGGCATTATTAAAATTTAACTTTCCTTTTTTGCAGTGAAATGTAACTCCCGCAAAATTCAGTATACAACAAGTCCACTATTTGACTGGGACGGTGGCGACGTCCTGTAATCCAGCTACTTGGTGGTCACAAATTGTGGATAGTTGTGAGCGATGTTCGATGGGTGTAGTGTTCACCTGTTTGGATAACGTCCGTACAGTTGAATACTATTTTAATCCGCAAACACCTTCCTCATAATTAAGACAAATTCATAATTCAGAGGCCGTGGTTTGGATTCTACGTTAAACTGTAGGTCCCTTAGTTGCATTTGACTGTTGGGCTATAAATTAACAGTCCTGTCTAAGGAACATGTCAGCCTTAATCAGTAACAAGACTACAAGATCGTGCCATAATAATTATCTTACACTGAATCCTCATTCATACTTGGCTTAAAATGCATACTTTGTGGTATGGTTGCCATTTCAATGATCTAATCTAATCTAATCCACTATTGGTGGATTTAAAATCAAGCCCCTTTAGCCCTCCCCGTGGTTGCGCCCCAGTCTTAATAGGTTGACGTTAGGTTTGAACCAAAACACAACTAGTTTGGACTGTTCCCTATCCAAACTTGCAAAAATGCCACTGATGTAGAGATATACAAAATACAAAGTATCTTTTTCCATTAGATTTTAAAATGATTCATAGGTTACAAATTGTATTAATACGTATCATCTGGTGTTTTTTACAGTAATTAATATGCATTGATTTAAAGGTTGAAATGTTGCTTTTAGTATCAGCAACTGGAGCCCCAAGCTTGGCCGGGACTCTGTTCGTCTGGAGTTGCAGAATTCTTTCCGGGAATGGGCCAAGTACGGACGGCTTAAGTTCCAGGAGACAAACTCCCCAGACGCAGATATCATTGTAGCCTTCGGCACCAACTGGCATGGAGACCCGTAAGATATAACCAACATTTTTTATATATGTTACCAGGGCCGGCTCGGCTCGTCCATATAAGCAACCTAGGCAGCCGTCCAGGGTGCAAAATTGAGGATTAAAAAATATTGAGTTCCGTATTTAAATTTCAAATTAACTAAATGAAGGTTATTTAGTTATTTTTTAGTTATCAAGTAATATTACTGCAAAATATAACCTTAAAAATAAGACTGCATCAGAGGTTCAATGTGTAACAACTTGGAAAATGTATTGAAAAACAAAAAAAACGTGAAGCCTTGAATGGATCCAACATCTCTTCTGTAGGACTGTGTTTCGAACTATGAGAAATGCCTCATCATCATCTCCATGACTCAGTATCAAAACCTGAAGAAGTCCTAAACTACATTCATTGACATAATATCATAATGGCATTGGTTGTTAATTATTCAATATCTCGCTGGTTCCTATAATAAGTAAAATTTTTGAAACATGTATTAAGTCACAACTAAATTCTTTTTTTATTACTAATAATTTGTTTTGTGATGAACAGTTTGGTTTCATGCCAGGTAAAAGTACTTTTAAAGCTCTAGAAAATTTAGTTAAGAAAGTATTAAATAACTTTGAGGATAAACTGCTATCATCTGCACTATTAATTGACTTGTCAAAGGCATTTTATTGTATAAATCATGACCTACTACTAAAAAAGTTGTTTAGATATGGAATTAGAGATAAGGAACTTAGGCTAATAGAATCGTATTTAAGTGACAGAATCCAAATGGTAATTCAAGGTAATGATATGTCTGAGAAAAGAAATGTAAGAATTGGTGTTCCACAAGGATCCGTCCTTGGTCCTCTTTTATTTATTATAGCAGTGAATGACTTCTCTTTTAATGTACCAGGCTCATCAATCCTAAATGCAGATGACACAACCCTTATTAATCATAGCAATGAATTAGATGAACTGATAGGACTAGAGAGACAAGCGCAGATTTCATTGAAATGGTTTCAATCTAATTTTCTTATTGTTAATGACCAAAAGACTGAACAAATCATATTTTCTCTAAATTCAAATATTTATAAAGATGTTAAGCCTGTTAAATTATTGGGTATATACCTAGACAGCAGATTAAGTTGGGACTGTCATGTTCATAACTTATGTAAAAAAATTAGCTAGAGTTATTTTTCTCCTAAGAAAACTAAGAAAGTGTGTAACTGAAGACATGTTGTTAAACGCTTATTATGCATTCTTTCATTCACACTTGAAATATGGAATAACTCTGTGGGGTAATTCCTCTAGTGCTAAAACTGCATTTAAATGGCAAAAAAAGGCTTTAAGGGCAATTAAGAATAAATCAGACAGAGATTCTTGTGTCCCTCTGTTTTATGAATTAAAAATAATGACCCTTGCAAATTTATATATATAGCTGTTTGATCGATGTCAAGGAGTCCCTGAACATCTATCCCATAAGAAAAGAAATACATTGTTATTCAATAAGGAAAACATATCTTTTGGATATGATTTCTGTTAGATTGGAAAAACCAAACGCAGTCATCTATTTATGAAAATTAAGCTATTTAATAAACTGCCTGAAGGTGCATGGCATGTCTCACTGAAAAAGTTTGTTATTGTTATGAAAACATAGTTTAAAAATAATGTTTTTTATACTGTTGATGAGTTTATGGCCTGTGAAAAGATTAGCGAATTAATTTTTAAATATGTGTTTTTATTATTTGTTGATTGTTTGTTATGGATGTTTATTATTTGTTATTTATATATATATATTTTTTAATCCATATATTTAACTTAACTTAAGGACTTTGTCGATTACACACGTAATGTGGTTAAAGACAATAAAAATTCTTGATTCTTGATTCTATCTTTTATGTTGGACTTTTCTAACGTGTAGTTAAAAAGTCAGACACAATGGAAAAGTCCAATAAAAGATATTGAATAGAGTATATAAAAATGCTATATAAACATACTATGCCATTGTAATCGGTTAATAAATATTTCAGTATTTTCTGTGACAAAAGCTATTTAGACATTAAATTTTTTCTAGTGCTTGTTATGCAATGATATTTGAGTAAAGATCGCGAGTCAGGAAACTAACGATAAATGGTCAGGGAATTAATGCCAAATGTTCTGTGGATACCCTTAGTTATTACCGTAACACATTTTTAAAGTTTGATACACATTTGGCGTAGGGCACAGAATTCGTTTTTGCCTAGGGCACCAAAAAAAACTGGAATCACCGCTCTTCAGCTTTATACATAGATTGAATATCGTATGCAATTATATCAGTAAATACAATTATATTTTATTTTATTATTATTTTTTTATGCTAAGTAAATTTTTGTCTATCAGACTTTTTATTTTGATTTTAACAGATTATTAGGTATGATCTAAATGAAAATTAAATGACATTATGAAATTCAGCTATCCATTTGATGGCCCAGGACTGACTCTTGCTCATGCTTTCTTCCCTGGTGAACACGGCTCATTTGGTGGGGACATTCACTTTGATGAAGATGAGTCTTGGAAAATAAGGCCAGGAGAGTTTGAAGATGGTAAATCAAGTTTTGTACTAACACTAACTCATGTAGATGTAAAATCCCCTTTATTTAAAAATATAGATGAATAACAAGGGAATATGCTCGGTTGAATAAAGATTTTCCATATAGGTACTATGTAAACTACAGAATGTACAATTTTAAGGCAATTGGTGGTATTTTATGTATCTAAATTCCTAAAAGTCACTAACAGAGTCTTAAGCGTTTTATCTGTATTTATAACAAGGGTTTATTATTTTCAATTTTTCCTCCTGTGTTCATACTTTTATAAATACCTACAAAATATACAGTAGACTCTCGCTCATCCGGACTAATGTGGCAGACGTCCGGTCCGGATTACGAAACATCTGGACTATCAACCAAGTATTCGTAAATTTTGTCCTTACGGCGAGCGGTTTCGTCAAATCACACGCTTTTACAAACGGGAGCACCTAAAACAAGTTAAAGCCTATCGTAATAAATTATAGTTGGCTACTGTACTGTATTTTTCTATGGCGCTGTTGTACTGTATTAATAATAATGTAGACTATTGCAAGAACTGTAAAATATAAAGCAATTTACCAGATTGTAAATATAAATTATTTACCGGAAACAAAATGCTGCCAAATATTCTTATTCTTCTCTTGATCTGAGATTAAGGTTCTAACTAGTAAAATTTGAGCAGTTAGTATCTAAGAGCGAAATTCAGATTTCACTCTAACCCCGAGTGATGAATACTAATTTAGTTAGTTATGGGGCTAACTGCAGTTAACGATGCATTAATGGGGGATTTTGTTTTTGGTGAAATCAGGCGTTAAATGTTACAAATTGGATGTAAATAACAAATAACTTTAGACGTTTATTATTACTCTATAATTTAAATAAAAAATAAATAGCCTATTGTAAGATATTCTAAAACTATTATAACTTACAGTTCTGTACATCTTATGTTTTGAAAAAGTCTTTGATCGTAGCCTGCTTGGCTGTCTTGGCTCATTGTTTTGTCGCTATGGCACAGTTGCCGATCTGGACTAGCGGGAGTCCGGACAAGGCCGATCCGGATGAGCGAGAGTCTACTCGTACTACAAAGTACACTTAACACTTATAAATAAAAGACCAGGATAATATGTATTTTACCACTTAAATTTAACAATAATGAAGCATAGATTGTCATAGTAAATTACTTAAATCTAACCGATCTGTATTTTGATATTCCAGTATCTTTGTCTTTCATTATTGGCCTTAGGATAAGATTAGAGGTTGTATGTTCATTGCACTAATTAAATAATTAAAAAAACTAATATAGTTTAAAAGGGATATCAAATATTGTGATCACTCCATTTCTGCTAAATTAAAAAAAAACTTTCCCCTTAATCTTGTAATAGCCTCAGTTTGCCAGAAAATACTCAGAATACTGTATTTGATACGCTGATATTTAATTTGTCAATTAATTTTTTTGTAGGAGTTGACTTCTTCACTGTTGCTGTCCACGAGATAGGCCATAGCCTTGGACTGTCTCACTCTGACCAACTGGAGTCTGTCATGAACCCATACTACAAACGCCACCACGACAGCCGTAACTTTAACCTCGGCTATGATGACATCCTCGCCATGTATGAACTATACAGTAGGTCTGAAAGTTGAGCTAACTGATTTGCTATTGAATCAATGTTTTTAGACTTAATATTAAATTTTTTAACCAATAAGAAATGTTTGCTCCTCCAAAAAACTTTCCAAACAATTAAAATTGGGATCAAGAGTTTAAATATTTACAATATTCATCATAAATTATTACATATTCACTTTTCATGTATGGTGGTGATTTTTATTTTGTATAGTAAAATTCTAATCATTGAACCATTGATGGGAAAGACTAATACTGTATTGTTGATGGTACATAATACTATTCCTTGCTGAAAATTAAAAATATTAATCGGTGACAGATGGCTTGTAAAATTGAGATAGATTCCAGGATCACTGGTGACACCAAGATCCAAGTACTCACTAAGGTACCTGGGAATCGTCAAAAGTTTTCTGTATTTTTAAGCCATAAACTGCTTGCTGTGGTTTACAGACGGGGCAAAAGGTAGATGTAGAAGCACGTTGGTGCAAGGGGCGGGTACAGTATCACATCTACTATAAGAACAAACTAGGATCGTTTTTATAAACTCGAGTTATTATGCCCACAAAATTAAAATTCCAATGGCGATTTATGAGCGAATATATGAATTAACTCAATATATCAACTTAAATATATGATATTTAAAATAGAAATATATATTTTTAATCTTATTATTAAGAATTGTTGTGGTTTTCACTGTATAAAATTGTTGCCTGCCTCTGATTATGGAGAGTCCTAGTAATCCGAACGTCTAGCTAATCTAAATGATGTCAGGAGGAAGACGGTTGAAGAATTTAATGCCAGCATATGAAGGTTTTTTTTCATAAAATCTAAGATTATGACAGATTAAAGCAAAATTAGAATGGTTTCTTGTGTTGTAGTTGTCATTTTGGCCTAAAGTAGGTAGATGTAATGAATTATTTTTCATGAACAAAACTAACTCAAAGATATACAGGCCATAGACAGTCATGAAACCTAGCTCCACAAAACGCTGTCTAACAGTCTCATCCCAATTTCGCCCCAAAATAATTTGTATTGCTTTTAAAAAAAAATAAGTATTCTATTTAAGTTTACAATTGAAGTACTCCCATATAAACTTATACCAAAAATGATGTGTGATTGAATAAATGCAAAATAAATATTTCTAAGAGTAGAAGGGAGTGTAATTAGACATTTTATTTAATGCAAATAACCCTGATGCTAATATTTTGGTTATATGCAAAACATGACTGTCCCAGTTTAAATGTCTATCAATGATTAAACTCCTCCACTTCCTCTATGTAGTGATTATTCAAGAAAATATTTAATTGATCAGGAGATCTACTTTGTGATGTGGAAAAAATTGTAAATCTAGTTTTGGAAGGATTAAGTAGCAAACCCTTATTAATCAAAACTGTTTCTAATACAGAAAGATGACTACAAGCTGCAGCCTCCTCTACATCACAAACAGTTTTCCAGTGATATTTATATTGATATCATCAGCATACAAAGTTATTTGATCAAATTCCATTGTAGAAGGCAAACCCTTTACTTAGTAGAGGAACAGTAATAGATCCTAAAATGGATTCCTGAGGGACTTCCTATTTTATACCCCTTAAATTAGAATTATAATTAAAATTTATTAACTGGTTGTGATTATTTAAGTAAGTAATTTCTACATGCTGTTTTCTGTTTTCCAAGTAAGAATTAAACCATGAGAGAGCTCTATTTTTCCCCTCTAATTTTTCAATCATAGAAAGATGTTTGGAGTGTGATACACTGTCGAATGCTTTGCTAAGATCCATAAATAAACCAACCTTCCTCTCTCCTGCATCAACAGAATTAATCCAGATGAACAGCTGTCTCAGCTGTAGCTAAAATAATGGATACTTAATATTACTGTACTTTTAATGCAACTTTACACTGATATTCCAAACAATTCGGTAATCCGAACCGGATTTGGTCCCAATTAGTTCAGATTAACAAGACTCTGGTGTTTATTCTTGACATAAATAGTAATGGTTATTAATTGAATTTTTTCACTTGTCTGTGATTTTATTAAAATTTTATACTATTTATCCAACTAAGATATGAACTGCTAAAATGAATGGTGCTTATATTTTAATAACAATTGAATCTGGTTTGTTATATCTGTTTACAAAAAATGTATATATTTACTTCCCTATGGAAAATAGGTTAGATCATGGATATGTCCAAAGGGAATGTTTTCAGTTTACCTAAATAGCTGTTCTTATGTTTCAAATTGCTCTCCCCAGAGCTAAGACATATCCATTTCAAAAAATTAGTATATCATATTTTTTCATTAAAATTTGTTTGATCTAAAATGTTATTAAATTAATAAACAAACTGTTAAAAGCAAAATTGTATATCATACAAATTTTTAAGTAGTTTTTGTGTTCAGTAACAAAACCAGTTGAAGGTGAAAGTGATTCTTGGAATGAAGATGAAGATGTGACACCAACAACAACAACAAACAGACCACGAACGTATCCGTCAACAACCACATCAGAAAGAACTACATCAAAATCATATTCTACAACGAGAAGGCCTGAACAAACAACAAGAACAAGGACTTATGCCACAACAACAAGAACACCAGAAAGAAATCCATATACAACTCCCAGTCCCAGACCTGATGTTGATGTGACATATGTAGGGGATGTGGAAACTGTAGACATCCACAAAGCCCATGACCCCACACACAACATACCAGACCCTATGCCTCCCATCACTCTAGGACCTTTCGACCCCTTCACCGAGAGGTATCCGCAGAGCACAACTGCCATTGGACCCCCGGATGCTTGTGATGGTCACTTCAGCGCCGTAGCCAACATTCGAGGAGAACTCTTCATTTTTAAAGATGCTGTAAGTATAAGTATCCCAATAGCAAGAGACCTTCGGAGTACTTCCATTAATTTATTAACTACTTCAGATGATACAAACTAAGCATTATTCATAAGTTAAGCCACATACTAGATCTCTGACATTTTTGAAATGTTTCAATCCAGCTGCTACCACCATTTAGTGTTACTGAATAATGCAACACAAAATATGATATTGTGGAAAACAATTTAAACAAGAACATGAGAAAATGTGACAACTACCTAAATAATCAGCCGTCACCTCAACCTGGGTCTAGATCTTGTCATGATGACCATGGCTGTATTTTCTTATAGGATATTTACTACTAAAAGTAGAAATATCGTTCTAAGATAACAGCACAACTCATGGTTTATTCTAAATACACTTTGTAAAGCACCAACAGATTAAATTAATGCATATTTAACTAATTAAAAAAATTATGTTCACTAAACATAAGCATTTTTAGAGGGATTTGTATCTGTGATGTAATGATTTATAATATTGTGATCCATAATGCATTCCTACAACATTGTTCAAGAAATGATTAGTTTTATATGTAGGAGATATCCTTGTTGATTTAATTTTTTACATTTGGTAAATGCATTGACGAAAACCTTTTTTCAAATTTTAACAAGACTTAACTTAAAATACTGAATGAATTTTGATGTAATGAAAACATATAGTGTTATGGAATAATTATTTTCTGAAAAACTCTATTGTATATGTTTTTTGTAGTATGTTTGGCGACTGACCAGACCAGGGAGGTTGATGTCTGGGTATCCAGCACCCATTCATAGAATGTTTCACAGTCTTCCTCGGTCAATACAGAGGATTGACGCAGCTTATGAACGAGGCTCAGACAACAATATTATATTTTTCTCAGGTAAATATTTACAAGTCCTACTTAAATCTCCAATAAATAAAAAAATAAAAATAAAATTGAAATTTCAGGTATGGGAGGCCCACCCCTCCTCACGGTGTGGGGGCCTGCAATCCTTGACCAGGGTTTTTTTGAAAATGTTGTCAAGGCCGAAGCTCTTCGAAAACTCTTGATGGGCCCTGCTACATGGGCCCATAAAACCTTTCATAAAAAATTATGATAGGAGGCCTGTTGTCAAGAAACTACTAAATTAAGCTTTAAACATAATTGTTCATATTAATGGTCCTAAACTTGATCCCTGAGGAACTTCTAACTAAGAAACGTAATGATTTGAAGTAAACCTTTCATAACTCACAAACTGTTCTCTTTTGTGTAAATAAGACGAGATAAACTGTAGTACATTTCTATTGACTCCAAACTAATTTAACTTACCTAGCAATTTAGAGTGAGGTACTTTATCAAAGGCTTTTTCAAAGTCAGTAATGACATCATCTTGAGCATTGTTATCTTGTTAAATATTATTTATAGTATAAAAATAAGAGTGTAAAACATTTGGTGTTTATAGAAAAACCTTTATATTTTCAGTCTAAATTAATAGCATTTATTGATCAGCTGTTCGGTTTTGTTTTGTTGTTGTGTGGATTAAAAATATTTGCCAAGTACAAAGCATTTTTCTTACAGTAATTTTATTAAAAATAACTAACATTTTGGTGCCGAAACCCGTTGGAATCATTTAAAAAAATGTCAAATAAAGAACCTGCCTCTCGAATGACAACAAGATCTTGTACTAAAAAAGAAAAGAAAAAGGAAAATAAAGAAATTCTAAAAGTTGGCCTAGATGCTACTACAATGAGTGTACTCTCCAACCCTTCTTCTAAAAAAACATCTATTAAAAGTAAAAATACTAGCAGAGGAGACGAAGAGGTGGCTGATGTTTTTAATGAACTCATAAAGATTCAGGAAGAGGAAACAGCTATCGCAATTGCTCGTGCAGAAGCTAATACAAAGGCTAAAATTGAAGAAGCTCGGGCTAAAATTGAAGAAGCTCGGGCTAAAGTTGAAGAAGCCAGAGTGAAGGAAGAAGCTAAAAGAAAGGAGTTGGAATTGAAGAAAAGAATAATGGAAGAAAGATTATCAGCAATTAACTCCAGATCTTCCTCAAGAGCTAGCACCACTTCTAGGCCTTCTCTCGCATCAATTGAAAAACCTATACCGACGAAAGAAGCTGTTACTTTTTGGATGCAAAATAATGAAAATGAAATGATTCATGATGATGAAGCACAGAGGTTGGTCTACAACACCGTGAAGATAATGGATGAGCCGACTGATGACCACCTAGATGATCAGTCAAAGCCTAGGGTCGACAAATCGGTGAGTACATCCAAAATACTTATTATTGATGCCCAAGATGATCGGTTTAATCCTTGGGTAAATAAACCTGTGAGTAACTCTAAAATCAAAAAGTATCAAAACCCTTTTCCAGACCGATTTGAGCAGTTTGGTGTAAGGCCTCGAGATGTTAGAATTGGGAAACCTCGAGATGATCACTCCTTAACAAATTTGCTTAATACAGATGGGAAAGAGCCCCGTGCTAGGGTTTTGTCTGCTCTCCCTGATTTCAATGGAAACCTGAGTCAGTGGCCGGCATGGATTGCTGAGTTTAAGCGCTCTACTGACTTTAACAACTATACTGATCTTGAAAATCTTCAAAGATTACAAAAATCGTTGAATGGTAAAGCTAAAGAAATTGTTTCTGCACTTTTAATTTACCCAGAAAACGTGCCTGAGATTATAAATTTATTAGAGCGTCGCTTTGGACGCCCAGAAGTAATAATTAAGAGCTTAATAGAAAGCGTGAGAAACAGACCTTCAACAAAAGATTACAAACCCGATACTTTAATTGAATTTAGTGACATGGTGCGTAATGTTGTAGTAACTGTTAGGTCACTCGAGCAGGAGCATTTATTGTTTAATCCGCAGCTTTTAGAAGAGCTTACAGAAAAATTGTCCACTAACATGAAACTCAACTGGGGAATGTATGTTACGTCCCAGCAAACTGAGGCAAGGAAACCAATAGGGCTGGATATTTTCTCAGCATGGTTGTCATCCGTAGCCGAAGCAGCAACAATTTGTGTTTCTAGTTCTGCTTCTCTAGCTGGAAACAGCAACAAAGGTCCAGTAAAATATGAGTCTGGCCAAAAGAATTTTGTGTTACTGCATGAAGATAGGGACAATAAGTTTAAGAAAAGGCAGTGCCTTTGTTGTAAAAAAGACAGCCACGATTTGGCAGACTGTAAGTATTTTCAGAATAAAGATCTACAAAGCCGATGGGAACTAGTGAAAAATAATAAGGTTTGCTTTAACTGTTTAAAAACAGGCCACAGAGCAACCCAGTGTCGAAAAAAAGGATTGTGTGGGTTGGATGGATGTGTCTATCATTACCACAATTTACTGCATGAATCTACTAAGCAGAATGACAAAAAGAATAAAGACATAGATTTAACTAAAAATCAGACAATTATGGTGCCTGTAAAGGATCATATTGGATATCAAGATGAATCTCTTGATAGAGTACTCTTACGAGTTCTTCCAGTAACATTAATCGGAAGTAAGGGTAAGAAAGTCAACACATTTGCATTGATTGATGATGGCTCCACTATATCTGTAATAGAAAAAAGTTTGGCAGATGAACTCAATCTTGATGGACCAACAATACCGCTATCATTCTCTTGGACTGATGGGTCGACTTGCACAGAAAATATTTCTAAAACTGTTTCGGTAAAGATTGTCAATGATGAAGGAGAGCAATTCAACCTAGAAAATTTAAAAACCTTGAGAGATTTACAGTTACCAATACAGTCCATAAACATAAAAAAAATTAAGGAAAAATGGCCTCATCTGCAACAAATTTCTGAAAACGTTTTTCATCGTGGAAGGCTCCGGCTGTTGATCGGCCATGAACACGTACACTATACTGTGCCTACGCAAGTCGTTATTGGACCAGCCAATGCACCCATCGCTTTGAAGTCAAAACTCGGATGGACAATAAATGGTCCTACTGGAAAAATACATTATCAGACTCGAGTGGACACTGACTTTGTTATGTTCAAAAATGAGATCAATACCGAAATGAAGGAGTTGGACACTTTGGTTGGAAAGAGTTTTGAACGAGATTTTGTTGACTGTTCAGTTCAGATGTGTAAAAAAACTGAAGAGGAAATCAGAGCTGAAAACATACTTGAAAAAACATGTTCTCAAACTGAAGACGGCAAATGGCAAGTTGGTTTGCTTTGGAGAGAAGAGAATCCTAAATTACCAGAAAGCCGGTCTGTTGCATGGCGGCGATTAAACTATGTTGAAAATAAATTGAAAGAAAACCCAAAGTTATGCCAACAATATCAACAGCAAACAGCAAACTATGAGGAAAAGGGATATGCACAAAAAGTAAACCTTAAAGATTTAAAACACAAGTGTAATAAGACGTGGTACCTTCCTCATTTTGCTGTTCACAACCTAGGAAACCAGACAAATTCCGGTTTGTTTTCGATGCTGCATCGAAATCAAGTGGTCAAAGCCTAAATGACAATCTCCTTCCTGGTCCTAATATGTTCAATAATCTTATGGGCATTTTATTCCAGTTTAGAAAATATAAAATAGCCTTTGTTGCAGACATTGAAGAAATGTTCTTGAGAGTAAAGATTGTTCCTGAAGATCAAGAAACTCTGCGTTTTCTTTGGCGAGGAGAAAATAGAAACTTGGAAGAGTGGCGCATGACATCGATGAATTTTGGAGCAGTTAGTTTGTTCGCCAACAAGTGCTATTTATGTCATGAGAAGAAACGCAGAAAAAACATGGAAGTGAAAATCAAGAAGCTGCGTTAGCCATTAAGGAGCAATTTTATATGGTATCTTGACAGCAGAGAAACCTTAGCAGAAGCTTATAGCAGAAGGAGTTATAGATATTTGCATAAAAGGAGGTTTCAATTTGAGAAATTTTGTCAGTAATTCCACAAAACTTATGAACTAGAGAGGCCCGGAGAAATGTTAAATATTATTTATAGTATAAAAATAAGAGTGTAAAACATTTGGTGTTTATAGAAAAACCTTTATATTTTCAGTCTAAATTAATAGCATTTATTGATCAGCTGTTCGGTTTTGTTTTGTTGTTGTGTGGATTAAAAATATTTGCCAAGTACAAAGCATTTTTCTTACAGTAATTTTATTAAAAATAACTAACATATCTATTAACAGAATACAAAATTGTGAAAGGTTTAATAAATTTGAATTGATAGATCTGCACTGAAAAAACCGTGTTGGTAATCACTGATAAAGTGTTTGTCGTGTTTCAATAATGTATTGTAAATATTTGGTTCAAACACTTTGGCAGGTGTTGAAAGTAGTGCTATCGGACTATGATTCCTTAAATTGACCCTCGACCCCTTCTTAGGGACTGATACAACCTTAGCGAGTTTCCAAGTAATGGGAAAACAATTATTTTTGAAAGATAGATTAAAAATGTTATACAAAGGACGAACTAATGAGTCTGCCCAAGCTTTAAAAATATAAGAGGGAATACCGTCAGGTCCCAAAGATATTTTGGGTTTTAGTCGTTTTAAAGATAGTAAGATTTTATGCTCTGAAACCCCATTTAAGCAAAACGAGGATAAGTTCTCCATAGCAGGTGAATCAAACACCCGGCGAAAGAGCTCATCAGGAGTCAGATTACACTTATCATAGACAGAGCCGAAGTATGTGATTCCGCTATCGCCGCTCCCCCCACCACCTCCACGCTGTCCAGCTGCGTTACTGTTGGATTCTCATCATACACATTAATTCTTTTCATTAAACTCCATAAACATTTTGGATTATTATACGATTGTGATTCAACATTACTAATAGTTATCATGGCTAAATTTTATTAGAATTTTAACATCTGTTCTCAATAATTTAATTTGTTCCAAAATGTGTGGAAGTTTATATTTTGAATACTTTCGTCCAATGCGTTCTTTTCTTTTAATAAATTTTCTTAGCTCATAGGAGAACCAAGATGGATACTTAGGCTTATGCTTAATATTATAACATGGAACATACTTATCAAGTACGGAGTATATTTTATCATAGAACATTGAAACTGAACAAGTAAATAAATATCATTATTTAAAACCATTTCATCCCATTTGGTATATTTGAGTTCATTATAAATTGAAAGAAAATTTGCCTTGGAAAAATTGTAAGTGTTATTAAACCCATTTTCAGAATACGTTATTTTTCCATTAAAATAAAACTCTATTCATAAAGCAGGGTGATAGTTATCAATATTGACAAACGGATCTGTATCTTCATCCACAAACAAACCAGTTATATCAGACAAAATAGATCTAAAGTTCGCCCCATTATATTTAAAATATTATTTTTTAAGCATAGATTTTACATCTGATTAAAGAATAATAGTTGTTTACAGATTTCATTTCCTTTAGACAAATCTTATTCATTTCCTGTTTGTTGTAAATTAAAGTCACCCATTATTAATACATGCTCATCTTTCAGATTAAACACATCTAAATAATCAAAGAACTTATTATACTTAACGAATGATGAATTTGGAGCAAAGTAAACTACACCTAATGTCACATGAAACTCAAAGTAAACTACACCTAATGTCACATGAAACTCATTTGACAACTCCAGTTTGAGCCATAAAGCCTCAACTTCATCACTCTCAATCTCACTTAGCCTACTTACTTTAATATTATCTTTAACTGCAACTAGAACACCACCTCCCCTACTCTTACCTGAAACACTTTCATCCCTATCCTTTCTATATACAACAAAATCATCAGAGAATTACTCTGAAGAAAATATAGATAAGTTTAACCATGTCTCAGTTAATGCAATGATTTCGTAGGAGCTACCAAGTGAATTTAAACCAAAATTGTTTGATTTGGATCTCAGACCGCAAACATTTTGATAATAAATATTACTTAAAGAGTTTACTGATATGCTCTTCACTTAAATAATATGATAGTAACAATAATAAATAGTAATAGTAAAAATGGTAATAGTAAGAGATAACAATAAATATATAACCAACTATAATAAATCAATAATATGAAAATCGTAATGACTATGAACATGCTGAAATACCTCAGACAGACAGTTCATTTAAGACGATCCAGGCAAACTTGTAGTTGTTCTTATCTTTGAAGGCGTGAGTTGCAGCCCACAGGACCCGAGTTTCTCTCGTTAGGGACAAGTTTATGTAAAATTTATGTAAAAGTTTTAGCTCTCATACCCTCCATATCCAGACGCCTACAGAATTTAATAATTATACCTCTAGGACTATTAGGGCTATTATTAGAATTTATATAGACAGACGATAAACCGCATCAACCATTTCCTTTAGTTCAAAGTTCAGCGCTCGAGCTACATTCTTCAAAACATTCATTATTCCTTCATTGTCGGACTCTGGAACACCTTGTATTTCAAGACAGTTGCTTCGTGAGTTGGCTGACCAGAGTGAACTGCAAAGAATTTTAACTTGATCTCTTAAACTGATATTTTCTGAGTCAAGACTGTCAATGCTCAATTCATGCTTACCAATTAAATCCTTGTTAACTTGTACACTTCGATTGCAATCATTTATTTGACTGGTTCAATACTCAATTGAATTATCTATGTCTGCTTTGAGCTGTTTTATTTCATTCTGTAATTTATTTATTCAATCCTTAAATACCTAATTATCATTTTTTATATCAGCAACATCATTCAGCAGCATCGTTCAGCAACAGATCCATTTTCTGGTCAATTCTCATTTCTTCTGCACCAAAAACTATTTATCCTTGTGTTCGTGTTGTAAAGGAAATGGTCGCGTCACTACAAATGAATTATCCTGTTCAGTTCCGTTTGGCAAACGTCCAATCCTTGGTGTGTTGAGTTTGCGAGGGTTGAGCTAGACCGTTATTTAAGGTAGCAACAATAGATAAGCTGGTACTTATATTGACATATCAATCAAATTCTCAACTGACCTTGGTAAAAACATTGTCTACTGCCACAAAATTGCCATGTGGGTTAGAATAGATTAAATATGAAATGCTATTATATAATGTCTGTAAAGTCAGCAGCAAAATGTTCATAGGAAGGCCTTTGTTTAGCATCCCCCCCTTAAACTGCCGCACTAAGCTCAGGTGATAAATGTATTATTGGAGTGGGGGTTCCATGGGTCCTTATTGCCGCAACCGCCTATTGGATACATCATTTCTAGCATTGAACACATATATGAATGTTTCTTAAAAATATGCATAAGGATTTTTGTAAACTGATTTATTTTAAAATAACTTCAAAAAAGTAAATATAAATTATTTACCTATTTACTAGATATTAATAATACTTTGTACCTATATACATTATATTCTCAAAACCCAATAGGCCTAACCAGTTAAAAATTTATTCCTATGAAAGACAATATTTCCCTCTGAAGCTTATAATATGAAGTACATGTAAATGATTTGGTGGAAGCAGGGGTGGCTCCAAGGGGGGGGCAGTAGGGGCAATGCCCCTCTCGAGATTCTAGTGATATTTTTTTAATAGTGATAATTAAAAAATAAAAATGTTCAAAAATTAAAAACGATTAGTCACAAAGATCGATGTGACAATAAAGTTTAAAACAGTTAAAGTAAGTATCCTCTAAAGATAGATTTGGCTTTATTTCATGCATTATAAATAACATATAATGTATATTGGTTTTTAATCTTGTAAACTGCTAAAAAAAGTTTTGACATTTTATTGCCTTCATAGCAGGCGGTTTGTAATACATCATAACCTCATACGATCTAAAGTAAGTTTTTATGTTTTGTAAAATAAAGTCATGATATTCTTGTCATCTCTTAGGTTAACCTTCAACATCTTTAAAATAATGCTTTAGTTGTAGCTGGAAAATTTAATTCAGTACCAGTACCTCTTTGTAAATCATGTTTAATTTGTTTGGTTAGGAGTGTTGAGTACCCCATCCCCAAACGCCAATCCCTTTTGCCCCCTCCGAGAATAGGTACTTGCCGCCCATGAAAGTGCTTTGAAAGTGCTTTACATTCCCTAGCTGAGTTTTTCACTACCTCCTCTTCCGTGTTGCATTATATTGCCTAATAAGTCCTTAATATTTTTAGTGAAAGAAAATCGATTAATAAAGACACTATTCTAATATATATTTTAATGTATGCCCTCGAATAAATACACTGATTGATTGATTAAATGTAGATATCAATAGGAGTACACTTAAGTATCCATGGAATGGGATAGGTAAATTCTGAAAAAAACACCATGGTCAATAACATACAAAAATATAAAATACCAAAAAATCTACAGTAAAACCTCGGGGATTCGTAAAAAGTCGTCTGATCGAGGTGCATGTCTGACTGAGTGTTGTAATATCAAGGTCATTTTACTGATAATTTGTCCTATCAAGATAACATATGACCTTAAATACCTCTGAAAGTAAGTGCAACATCAATCATTAGTGATAGCTAGGCATAATGTAAAATTACCTGTACTAGCCATGAAATAAATATAAGTGTAATATTGTAATGTAATGTAGTGTCACAAATTGTTCACAATTTTGACAATGAAGATTAGTTTTATTAATTATTTCATTTGGTACAGGGAACAAATATTGGATTCATAATGGCAATGACATAGTCGATTCTCCAAAGCCATTGACCGACTACGGTTTACCAAGTCATATCCAAAAAATTGATGCTGTCATGGTTTGGGGAAGAAATAAGAAAACATACATTTTCAGGTAATGTAAATCCAACGAACATTACAAATATGAAAGTTTATGTTAATGATTGTACGTAATAAGTCTATTCATTATATAACAGACATATACCATACTACTAGTATTACATTTAGCATTTCATCACACCTAAAACAGGTAAAAACTTGATAAAAAATTAATTAATTTCATCAAATATTTCAGTGGGAACGAGTTCTGGAGGTTCAACGAGACCACACATTCTATGGACAAAAATTATCCCAAAACCATTGAACTTTTCCGGGGAGTTCCCTCTCATTTGGATTCTGCTTTTACTTGGACAGATGGTAAGAATAATGAATTAAACTGATCTAGCACGAGTTACTCAAAGAAACTGCATCGTGAGTCAAGTCATTTTACATAAACGTGAGAAGATATAAATTGTCTTGTTCTCCTCATTGGTTACTCGCAAACGATGGTATTATGTTTTTAACCCTCCGTCGGTGACTACACAGAGTTTACTTTTTTTGCGTTTTTGCCAGTCAGCAGTCGCAGGAGTCACTGTACCTTATGAGCCTCTTTCTAGGAACTGGTTTGACCTTATTTTTCTCTCCCAACTCCACTTACCTACCCCTAATATTCAGTTGAAGCCCAAAAGTCGTACAGCACGCACCAACACCTTGTGTCACAGATCACGCGACTACAGTTATATAGTTCTGTTCTGTGTTTTCTTAGTTCCATATTGTTTAATTCCGTTTCGAATTAAATTAATTGTAAACCTTCATTTTGACAGGGTTGTAAACCTTATTTCTCAATAATTTAAGACAATTTTAAATATTTGTACAGGATTGTACGAGCTTACTTTTCAACACGATTGGAAACCTTAATTTTCTACAGGATGGGTTTCTACAGCATGGCACCGTACTGTCAAAGGGAATGTCAGTTTCTCTAAACAGCTGACGTTATAGCCATATGACGTCACTGTTTCAAATTTTGGTCTCACAAATGGCCAACCCCCCTCCCAGAGCTAAGACATATCCATGTCAAAATAAATAATGTTAGTATTTACTTCTCTGTGGGAAATAGGTTAGGTCATGGATATGTCTAAAGGAAATGTTTTCAGTTCTTCTAACAGCTGTTCTTATTCTTATATATTAAAAATTCAATACAATAGCTTTAGTAGTTTTTATGGAAATCTGTTTCAAATTTTCATCTTACAAATTGCAAATCCATGTCAAAAAGTAAATTGAAACAAACATTAGACATGGTATTGCATTGATATAGGAACTTGTTTTGACCATTTTAGTAAAGCACATTAGCGAATTTCCCATAGGGAAGAAGCTATTACCTTAGGTCTCGTGGCAAGACTTAAGCCTGGGACCATGTTACTTTTTCGTTTTGAGGTGCCTAGAGACCAAAAGCAATAGTCATTAAAAATTTTATATATTTATTTGTGAACTTGAGAACTAGCTTGTAAAATAGTCAAATTTTTTGTCTCTCCTACTTTGTAATACATACTTTGAACATACGAGGGTTGTCCGTAAAGTAAGGTAGAGAAGGTAAGGTAAGATAGAGAAAAACAGGTTTATTAACTTGTACTTGCATAAACTTGTACATATTCGGGAATTTCTAACTTTTCACCTATTATTCTATGTAGTTGCACCGAGGTCAATGCATTTTTGCATGTGGTGTACCAGCTTTCGAATGCCCGAATCAAAGAAGTCTGCTGCCAAGCTGCGCTGATAGCTGAGAACCGCTTATTCCAGCTTCTCAGCCACTGAAATGTGCTCCACCCAGGTGTTTCTTCATATAAGGGAAAAGGTGGTAGTCGCTGGGGGCTATGTCTGGGCTATAGGGTGGGTGTTTGACAATACCCCATCCAAATTTAGCAATGGTAACGCGATGGATTCGTTGGTAATGTTAGCGGTGTGCGGTCGAGCGTTATCCTGATGCAAACACACCCTTTTGGACAGCATACCCCTCCTCTTGTTTTGAATGGAACGGCAAAGTTTTTGCAGTGTCTCCCAGTAGTGGGCAGCGTTGATTGTTTCACCGGTGGGCAAGAATTCGCACAACAAAACGCTTTAACTGTCCCAAAAAAGGTTGCCATGACATAGTCATGGCAATCGTTTGCTTGAATTTTCGTGGAATGCTCCTCAACATGGACGTCATTCTTGAACTCCTTACACCATTTGCACACAATGACATGTAGCTTTTCTCCATATATTTCGCACAGCTGGGAATGAATTTCCCCAGGCAGAATTCTTTTGGCAGTCAAAAGAAGAATCACTGAGCGTAGCTCACACCTGGCGGGCAAAGCAATGGGGAGCTCCGTCTAGTACGGCTGCCAGGCCAAGACTGAGCACCGCAAACACTTCGTTGCGGTGGGGATTTGGAGTGGGGGAACCCAGGTACACAACAAAACCTCGCAAACCCCCGTTGTAGCACTATTATCGACTGCAGCGTTATGGGAACCTTACTTTACGGATAACCCTCGTATTAGTCAGTTGAAATAAGTATTTTAGGGGAATTTGTACATTGAAAATGAGTCTTTGTGTTTTTCACATGTAATTAAAAAAAAAATTTATTTTAATTTTCGGACGAAGTGATATGTGTGTATTTACTGTATATGAGTATACAAAGCCAAAAAGGTGTCTATATATGTATCCCATTGGTCTTATTTAGATCAAATTTGGTGTGTATGTAATTATATAGGCCCACACTGTATCTGCAGACATTTTTTAATTTTTTATAATAGGTGGTGTGATCGGACTTAAGTCAGGGACTAAGATAATTTTTGGTTTCAAGGCCACTATAGACTAAAAGCAATTGTTGTTAAAATTTACATACAGTAAAGTCCAATTATATGGATTTATGTGGACTGTATTGAGTCCGGAATCCTGATAGCTGAAAACCGGATAATCTAAAAATAAACTAAAACCTTGTTTATCTGGTTTTTATGGGATCAGAGTCATTGTGGATTAGCAAGTTTTCAGATAAAACTTTTTATATGTTAAATAAATGTTTTTTCAATACCGTACCCGTGATATGGCAGTGTGTTGTGGTTGTGTTTCTTTGATGAAAGCGATTATACAATGTTTACATACAAATTTTCTTTGTAAATTTTTCCTTTAAATAATAATTTGTATTAAAATCAATTGTATTTGTATTCAAAAGTATTTGTTTATAGATAATATTTCAAAAAGTTGAAGGGCAAACAAAAAAAATAAAGCATCAGCATTCAGCATTTTAGAACGACCATACAGCGAACGGTTGCCCTAGTGCCATGCCAAATACCACAAACTCTGCGCCACAAAAACTGCCACGCTGTTCAGGCTGTCACAAATCGCAGTATACTTTTCCTGCAACTACTTTTATTTTTTCTCTCGGAACTATTTTGGATAAACCAGAATATGGGATGAGCGAGTACCGGATAATCAAGGTTTTAGTGTGTAACAGGATCGGTGTCCACATCCCAAAGACAATGATCGTAAATGAAAGGCTTATAAGAGGATATTTTTGTTTTGTTTTAATTTGTTTTTTTTGTGATTTTAGTTGTTTTTTAGCAAATTTCCCAAAGGGAAGAAGCTATTACCGTAGGTCTCATGGCAAGACTTAAGCCCGGGACCATGTTATTTTTTTCTCTTTAGGTGCCCTGACACCAAAAACAATAGTCGTTCAAATTTATATATATACATATGTATATGCACATATATGTGTGTGTGTCTGTGAACACGATAACTCTCATAAAAATGGTCCAATTGTTTGGTAGAAACATGTAATCCTAAATTTCCTTGAACGAGTTCGTAATCCAGACATATCAGTCAATTGGAACAGGTAGTTTAGGGGGGTTTTGTACCCCAAAAATGGGTTTTTTGTGTTTTTCCATGTAATTTTTAATTTTTTTTAATTTTATCTCTTACCAATAGAATTAGCCCAAAAAACCACACAATTTAGTTCCTTAAAGTTTTTCTCTATCTCCAACTGTTACCGAGATATTAAAAAATCTAAACACAGAACATTTTATTTAGGGGTTCCAATGTTTATCTTATGGAGGATAAGGAAAAATTAATATTTCCCTTACCAATCAATAGTTTTGGACGAAACTTGATGAAGCTCCGTGAGGTTGGGATCCATACGTCTATACTAAAAAAATCATAGTTTATGTGTTCCTCATAGCAGCAAACTAGCATACTCTTTCCCATGTTAATTTTAAGGAGAATAGTCAAATACTCTAATTTATCAACAGGTATAGATTGATCAATCTTGTCACATACTTGTACTGTTATTGTCATATTATTGATTTGAAGATTCACTGAGTACGCAGGTCTGCTGTGATGGGGTATATTCTATTTTATTGAGGGGAGCTAAGGTAAAACTAGCCAGTTTCAACCATTAATGAATTAATTTAGTAGCTTTTTTGGCCGGTTAGCCAATAAGTATTAAATCATTATTACATAATGTTGTAATGCTCACATTATATGTATTAGCGAACCAATAAAATTACAATATTTGGAATTTTTTATGAGTTTTGGTTTATTCAAGGTTATTTTTTAACATAATTTTTCATAAAAAGATTTTTTTCAATGCATCTCAATGGAAATATGGTTACACCAATAACAAAAATAATACAATTCACCCTGTGTCAGGTGATGGCACAAGATGAACATTGATCACTCTAAAATTAGATCTGCTCAGTATAAGCTATCACGTTGTTCGTAGATGCTACCGTAGATGATGCCTTGACACACGGTCCAGCGTTAATGAAGCTCCTCGAACTTCCAAAATATGTTTATAGAATTTAAGTAAATATATATATATATATATATATATATATATATATATATATATTCATTTTCAGGACACATTTTAACTATCCATATTGTTTTACATAAACTTCTTTGTTTCAGGAATAACCTATTTTTTCAAGGACAACTCATACTGGGTCTTCAATAACACTTTGATTAGAACACAGGCGTACTATGAACGAGAGGCCTCTAAATACTGGTTGGGCTGTCAATAGATAACTACTGTGATAATTCAATAATCTTAATGTAAATATTAATTAAAATAAATTTTTTATATATTAACCATCAAAATGTTAGTAATATTATTTATTAAATTTTTTATATATACATATCATATACTACATATAGGGTGATCAACTCAAGGAGGCCACCATTGGGATATCGGAAACTAAGATTTAGAGAAAACTTTAAATGGGGAACATTCCTTTATTTTTTAAGGCGATAAAAAATATTAGTTTTTCAAATACGGCCGCCATTTTTCCAAAATGGCGGTCACTCAACTTTTGAATTTCTTATGGAAACCACTGTTTTTATTATGGATTTGGATATAAAATAGAATTTTAAGACTTTTTACTCTTGGTCTTCTTTTGATAAACTTGACCGTTTAGCAAGTAGGAGTGCTGAAAGTTTCAGAAATTCACATGATTAACTCAAGAAGGCCACCATTGTGATATTGGAAACTGTAAGATGTAGACAAAACTTGTAATGCGATTAAAAATATTAATTTATATTTTCAAACTATCACTTTCCAAATTTAAAATAGGAAATTTCTAATGGAAACCCCTGTTTTGATTATGGATTTTGATTTTTCACAAAGTTTAAAGACTTTTTATTCTTGGTACTTTTTTAATAAACATCACAATTTTGCCACTTGTAGCGCTAATAATTTAAGAAATTCTCATTTCAATACTCTATAATAATGAATCATTATTAAAGATGTGTGTTTCGACATTCACAGGCAATGAAATAAAAGTACTTTAAAAATGATAAATACAAACTTTTCGATTTCTAAAATTACCTTTTTACACCAAAAATATATTAAACTATTTCAAAACTAAATTACATAACCTCTATGTCTTGTGTTAGTGCATAACATATGATTTACTGCTGTTTTACTGTTGCAAATTTCCAATGTTGTTTTTAAATCATATAATGAGTAGTTTATTGTGGTATTGATTTACATCTTATATTGTAATAATGGAGTTTACTAATGGTTAAAAATTGGACATGTTAGAAGTTTTTACAATGTAGAAAGAATAGTACCTTGGCAGCGACGCAACACGCTGAAAGATACCCGAATAGAAGAGCGCCTAACCGTAAGTTGTTCCCAAAACTAGTTGAAAACTTAAGACTGAATGGGTCATTTACCAAGAAAAGACAATGTCAACCAAAAGTTGTGACAGAAGATGTTGAGACAAATATTTTGGCATTCTTTGCGGTGCACCCCAATGAATCCATTAGAAATGTTGCACGAATTTATCAATTGTCATTTGGATCAGTACAAAAAATTCTCCACAAGCACAATTACCACGCTTATAAATTTACACCAGTTAAAGCCTTAATGCCTGGTGATGAAGGAAGGAGGCCGACTCTTTGTGCTTGGCTGTCTGAGCAGTTTACCAACAACCCTAGGTTCCTACATAGCATCATTTGGACAGATGAAACCAACTTCTCCAATAATGACATGTACAACCGAAAGAATAACCATTACTGGTCAACAGAAAACCCTCTGGCAGTGAAAGAGCGCGACCATCAAGTTAGGTTCTCCATAAACTGTTGGTGTGCCATATTAAGCAATCGTGTCTTGGCCGTGCATTTTTACAATGGACATCTCACAGGAGCCCGGTACATTCAACTATTAGAGGATGTTTTGTTTCCCGCTATTGACGATTTGCTGCTGCATGTAAGAGGGCAAAACTTATGTTCAAGCAGGACGGAGCTCCTCCACAATTTTGAAAATGACACAAACTTTCTGAATCGTCACTTTCCAGATAGTGTAATATCTACTAATGGAAATATAGCTTGGCCAGCAAGGTCCCCAGACGTAACTCCACTAGACTTTTTCCACCATAACACATATGTACAAGCAGTGAATGACTTGGAAGTGAGAGCGCACGCATGTATTTATGTTGATGGAGGACACTTCGAACATATGCTGTAATTCATTGTCGTTAAATAAGCATTTTTTCAGTATAATAAATTACATTTTAAATCAAACAAATGTATTCATCTTTCGTAGCAAACAATACTTTTTGATTTGAACTTCATAGTCTATGAGTGGCGAAACATGCCTGTTTAGTAATAACCAAAATGAGAATTTCAAAAATTAAAACCAATCATAGTGATTAAACGAACGAGTTAGTTTGTATGTATGTCTGTATGTATGTCCTTTATGCGTTGCCAAACTACTTATCCGATCGCCATGAAATTTTAGGAAGTTGCTCTATATGTGTCCGGGAAGGTTTTAGTGAAATAATATTTTTGAAAACCCCATAAGTTTCCATTTTATGGCGTATTAAATTTCTAATGTTAACCTTATGGAGAGTAAGTTTGTTTACAAATTTTATACAATGAAAACATTTGATTTCTTCGCTGCAGCTGTTTGGTTTACTTTCCATTAGCAATATGCTTTACTATCCAATGCTATCTGAATAATTCATTAATGTAAAACTATGAAGTAAATATGTGCTGTACAAAATGAACAGCTTTATTTGCCAAGTTAATAGTTTACGGTTTTGGGGAATATGTATTTATATTTTTATTTTCTGTCTGATTAAAAGTCACGTGTTTATATGTTAGCCAAATAAAAAATAATTACAATGTTTATATATATTACATTTATTATAATAAGTACCTGGTGACCGAGCTTTGCTCGGATAGAATAATTAGCAAAATTAAAACAAATTTACTGCCCAATGAAAACATTTATGTGGTTGAAATAAAACTGATTTAATACACCATAATTAATATAGCACTGAAGAAAAAGTATCGCCCCTGGTGGGAATGGAACTCGCGGCCTATAGTTCTTGAGGCCGACACGCTACAACTCGGCTATGACGTTAGTCAATTGAGCGATGCCGTTTAATGTCTTTTAGCCAAAGCCGATCATTTACTGTCTAATTACCCATACCGTTATTATTAGCCTGTGATCAACTGATTTTGTTATAAACGGAATGAGGATTGAAAAGCAAAAGAGAAATTTAATTTACATAAATTAATTGGTTTGTTACAGTGGCTTCAAGCAATACAACGAATACGTTTTCTATCAAAACACGGAAGATTTTGGAAATACTTTTTTCTGCTTTTATTTCGCACAGCTATCCTTAAGTTCCTTAAACCTTTAAGTTTTTACAAATTGTTTAGTAACCTGATAATTTTGCATTTATTTAATTCATAAAATAAATATTAATAAATTACAACAAACACAAACACAACAAACATAAACACAACAAACACAAACACAACAAACATAAATACAACAAACACAAACACAACAAACATAAACACAACAAACACAAACACAACAAACACAAACACAACAAACATAAACACAACAAACACAAACACAACAAACATAAACACAACAAACACAAACACAACAAACATAAACACAACAAACACAAACACAACAAACATAAACACAACAAACACAAACACAACAAACATAAACACAACAAAGACAAACACAACAAACATAAACACAACAAACACAAACACAACAAACATAAACACAACAAACACAAACACAACAAACACAAACACAACAAACATAAACACAACAAACACAAACACAACATACACAAACACAACAAACATAAACACAACAAACACAAACACAACAAACATAAACACAACAAACACAAACACAACAAACATAAACACAACAAACATAAACACAACAAACACCAACAAACACAAACACAACAAACACAAACACACACAAACACAAACACAACAAACACAAACACAACAAACACAAACACAACAAACACAAACACAACAAAACACAAACACACCAAACAACAAACACAACAAACACGAACACAAAACACATAAACACAACAAACACGAACACAACAAACATAAACACAACAAACACAAACACAACAAACACAAACACAACAAACACAACAAACACAACAAACACAAACACAACAAACACAAACACAACAAACACAAACTCAACAAACATAAACACAACAAACACAAACACAACAAACACAAACACAACAAACACAAACACACAAACACAACAAACACAAACCAACAAACATAAACACAACAAACATAAACACAACAAACACAACACAATAAACACAACAAACATAAACACAACAAACACAAACACAACAAACACAAACACTACAAACATAAACACAACAAACACAACAAACATAAACACAACAAACACAAACACAACAAACATAAACACAAACACATAAAATACAAACACAACAAAGCACAGGATGGTTAACACACCAATACACATTCTAATCCAATCTTGTCGAAGGGATTGGAACAGTCAAAATAACTAGAAACATTTGTATTTGGCAACACACTAGATGCCATTTTCAGGTAAAAGTATAAAGCACTTTACATAATACATATAACGCTCAAAATTTAAGACAGCAACGACTGTCTAAGAAACAAACAATTTGTAATATGATCGGGATTCTACTGGGAGTTCTACTGGAGGGTAATCCAGTACTGTATTCATTTAGCTATGAACTGCCAACCGCGAAATTTAAAATACAAATGTGGCTAAGTCTAAATGTAAAACAATCGAACCAAAAGCCATTAAATTTGAAAATAACATAAATTTACACGATTCGAAAGAATAAAACCACAAAAGATTAATCCCAATTTAAAACTTTCAAACTGTATCAAAAACACTATTAAAGCGAAACAAAAATATTTTAAGTATGAAAATAGTTTAAAGCGCAACGCAAATTCTACTTGAACAGAAACTTTAAATTTGTTTAACAAACACACAACAAACACAAACACAACAAACACAAACACAACAAACACAAACACAACAAACACAAACACAACAAACACAAACACAACAAACCTAAACACAACAAACACAAACACAACAAACATAAACACAACAAACATAAACACAACAAACACAAACACAACAAACACAAACACAACAAACACAAACACAACAAACACAAACACAAACACAACAAACAACACAACACAACATAAACACAACAAACACAAACAACAACAAACATAAACACAACAAAACACCAACACAACAAACATAAACACAACAAACACAAACACAAACAAACAAAC